>JAKUBT010000035.1:0-141627 GCA_030563305.1 Petasospora maesae
GGGGGGGGGGTCCCACGCAGAGCCTTCTTCCCACTCCCACTGCCCCCATAGCTCCACGGCCCACCGATGGGACCCCTCGTATCCGGACAATCCCACGAGTGGACCCCCATCACGGCCGTTAGATTTCGTGGATCTTGGTGCTGGTGGTTTTCATGCGATGTAGAAGAAGTGTAGCGGATCCCCTGAACGTATTATAAAGATCCACTAAACTAGTACACCCTGGAGGTATACACCCTGGCGCTCGGTGCTGCTCACCCATAGAGGCCCTTCGTGCGCTCTCTGCTTCCGTACACGGAATTAACCAGCTTTCCCAAGCAAGTCATCGCCGACTCCCAGGAGCCGTAGCTGGTAACCATGGGCCGTAGTAACATATAGGCGGCACTCGGAGTTACTCCACTGACTTTTGACGTAATTTTGTGGCAAGTGAGGCATGTGCTATTGTTTGGAGGTGTACCGGGGTAGCATTATGGAGTCAGAGCGTCATAGAGCCTCGTCGCTTGTGGAGTCAATCCAACGTTGTCTCAGCCGGTCTATGGCTTTTGATCTGTTATCACAGAAAGGGGGTCAACGTATATAGGAAGCACATCCATATACTAGTGCCATACCTTCTGACAAGAATGCTGAGCGTTGACAAGCCATGTGCACTCGTTGCCTAAAGTCCGCCGAACCGGGGTACGGGGTACGGGGTAATCTGCACCCTCGAAGATGGCTTTCGCATGATGAGCGCTAAAGGAATCCATAAGCGTAGCTGGATGGTAGGCCACAAAAACTGATTGACACATCAATGATAAAGATACAAGTCTCGTTGCTTGAGTGGTCAGCAGCAGCTCCTGCTCAACGTCGGATCTGTAAAATTATACCTACATCATCCCCTGATCAAAGATCGCTGAGACCCTTCTAGTGGCTGTGAACGCTGAGGTATAAGCGAGCAGCACGCTACGGAAGAGGAAGAGGCTTAAGGAACATTAATACATTAAACAGACATAATAGGTAAGCTGGAGATAGCCAAAGACTTCAACATGGGTAACAATAATATTCACAAATAAGCAGCAGCAGTTGAGATCACCCATCCACACCCATGATGCCATAGAGATTAAAAGTGATCGATATTGGTGAGTACTTAGGCGATGGTGCAAGTGATCCAGACGTCACCCCAGAGGATATAGTTGTCAGAGTCCTCAGAGTTGTCCTTAGAAGTAGCGGAAGCGATAGTAGTTGGCTGCATTGTAATAGATGTAGTTTGTTGTGTGATGAAGAGGAGGGACATGAATTGGACAACAGCACTTGATCATGGTGCTTCACCAAGCCTTTTATACACATTGTGCTTTTGAGGCAATGGAGCACCGTCTTGTGTATATGAAACATTAACCTCCATTGATGTAGCTAGAACAGGAAAATCTTGAGGTTGGTGCTGCAGCAGGTTGGTTTCTTCAACACTTCCCCTTTGGGATGTGACAATAAGATGGGCACACACTTCGACAATGTGAAACAGATCTTGAGGCGCACGATCTGCATACGGTCCACAGAGTACTTCCAATATACATTTACTACTATTTCCAATTGGGGCCCATGGTTTCCCAATTAGTTTATAGCTGCCTCGAGATACATATTGAACTTGATCATGACTGGCACGTTGTATGCGGTACCCAGTGTAAGAGTCTCTTGATGCAGAAAGTCGTCCACATGGTGCCCCCGAGCTAGAGCCTAGTACCCCATACACTTAAAGTAATAACTCCGTAAATTCTTCAAGTAGAAATCCTGAGATTCCATGGTTAATGGACAGGAAGACTCAACGAAACCGTCCCAGAGAGGTACAGGCGCCAGCTTCAGGATACATCACGTGACCAGAAATGCTGGATTAACTCCGCAAACAGAAATACGCTGAAAGGGGAAATTGCAATAAATTACTTGCGTCCCTCGCCGCCAAAATCTGCGGTTAGGGACACAGAACGCGAAACCTGCCACCCATCCAAGCCAGCCACTTTTTTCTCCCTTCAACGCGTCACTGCAACGAACATTCTTCTCCTTTCACAACAACACGGTTCTGCAGAGCTTCCAGAGTTTCTATACAGGGAGAAGCCGCTTCTCATATCGCTTTGTTACCTGGCACACACCTTCCCCGCAACCCCATTGCTCGCTATCACTGCTTGGATCACCCATACATTCTCCACCACAAAGACATTCCGATTGTGATCTGAACTCTTCATCTCATCTTTCATATTCAGACAGTGATCCCTCCCCTCTGATGCAGCCAATTACTCCTCCTCGTGGTGTACCTACCTCTCAGAAGACAAGAGCAGTGCCATATACACCGCAGACTCCATTTCTCAAGCATGCACAATCACCTCAGAGAGTTAACAAACCACCACAACACTCGCCCGTGAAGCTTGCACGAGCCACTCATCTCAGTACTCCGAAACACACACCACGTCACCGCAAGAAGAACAGTTTGTCCTCTTCTGCTTTACTTGGTGATCCCTTCACCCTTCACACCAACACGAGAACACTGTTCCCTCCAACGCCCTCCACAATTGGATCAGGGAGAACAAAGGATGTTTTGTTCAAGAGTCCTACAAAGAACCGTGTCGAGGAGAGTCCAATCAAGTTTGACCGTATGGGACTTCTGGAAAGTCCAGAGGAGACAGTCGTTACAAGAAGAAAGCTGACATTCAATATTCTTGAGAGTGATGATGAGATGGAAATGAAGGATACACCAAAAACCCCTGAAGGCAGAGCAGTGTCGAGATCTTTGGCACAGAAATGGGCTGACAACATTCCAGAAACAAGCTTTGATGATGAAGAGGAGGAGGAGTTTGTATCAAGAAAAGAGCTTGTGAACCCATTCTTGTCCAATGGCGGTGATGAACCAAAGGAGTTTGTGCTCAGAAAGCCTACCAAGCAGCTTGAGTTTGTTGAGTATGTCAACAAAAAGGGCGACAAAATTGTCAGAAAGGCTGGTACTTTAGACAACAGTGATGACGAAGGAATCATGTACCCACGCTTGAACAGCCTACACCCAAATATGAAGCCAACGAACCTATTTGAGAGATTGAGAAAACAGTCCGATTTCAAGGTGTTCCAAGATAAGAAGAATTGATTCATCGTATCCATGGTGTGGGACTGGTCTACTATTTATGAGGATTATATAACGGTAATGAAAGACATTGTTTTACGGTATATTCGTACGGTCCATGTAGATCAAGAGTTCGAGGTTGACACTGCATCTTCACTTGTGAGATCAATCTGTTCAACACTCTTTGTAGTCTCTTCAACAGTATCAGTGGCTCCATTGGTCTCTTCAGATACTTCATTCAGTTCTGGAAGTGTCTTCTTCTTTGAACCAGCATCGAGGACAGCCTGTTTCAATCTTGTCTGTAAAGTTGAATCCTGCCTCTTCACCCCATTACTATACTTTGATGAGCCTGAAGCCACAGATGATGATCTCTTTGCATTCTTGAAAATCTCCACTTTATGCGTCAACAGATCGTTCAAGAACTTCACAGTGTGTTTGTCACCCATTGTTGCATTTGTATGGGTTTTTGGTCTCAAGATACAGTTGGAGAACTCTTGGGAGATTCCATTTTGGAACCATTGTGAGAGTGACTCGCCTTCTTTACTCTCCGAGATGATTGTGATCAGACGTTGGAAGTGTGTGCAGATGGCGTTGAGTGTGGCAAGACGAGGCCTTTCGAGATCCTTGAGAACATTTGTGATACCGGTGATACGCTCCTGTGTGTGTTCCATTGATCCGTATTGGTTGTAGATGGACTTGATCAGATCGTAAACCGAGCTTGGGACAATCGAGTCTGGAAGTTCCAAAAGGTAGAGCTTAAGAACAGATGTGATAACTTCTGGCTCAAATTCTTTCCAAAACTCTGGCGTCAATCCACTGATTCCTGTATCCTCTATACGTGATCTCAAAGCATGTGTGGATTGGAGACGTACCGGGATGAGCCATGCCTTTGTGCGAACGTCATCATCAGGTAACTCCGGGTAGATACTGTCCATGTATGAAAGAATTGAGGAGATGATGAGGGGGACGAGCTTCTTATCGGATTTGCAACGTGCTTCCAAGTCAGTTCCAAAGATTTGGTCATTGAATGAATCATAATAGTTGTCATATAGTAGTACATTTGGGTGGAATGGTCCTGTGCGGTAGTTTTGGAGAAGGAAGAGTAAGTCCCTGTCTGGGGAGATTGATTCCTCATACACGAGCACTCTGTCAATGCTGGCTTTGATTGATGAGATATTGTTGGAGATGGACGCTGAGAAATCAAGGATAACTTTCTTAAGTGCACGCATTCTGTCAAGTTCACATTTCTCCATGAATGTCAGATGATCAACGATGAGTTCTTCAATCTCACATCTCATCTTATCCAGCTTTTTCACTTCGGTGCGGTAGATCTTGTCCAACTCCTTCCGTTGCTTGTCGACCTTTGCCAGTGTTGGTTTCTCCCAGTTCGACTTCAGATCAACAATATAAGATGCGACCTTGTTTTGATTTGTTGAGTAGTCGTCACTGGTGAGAGCACCATCATGTTCCTGACGTAAAGGAAGTTGAGCATCGTGATAGGCAACTTCCTTCCACTGATAATCTGAAGAGCGAGATGTCATGAATGTAGTTCCTGTAGTAACTCCCAAGTTACTGACCTTTTTAAGGTATCCATTTGTGATCAAGTCTTGGCCAAATTGCTCACATTGGTCTAGATCTTTGAGGTCAAGATTCTTTTGAGCCCAAGCTGTGATCTGTGAGCCGGTACTGATGTGATCGTAGGTACCAATGATTGGAATCTTCAATTGGGTCTGTGGAATCTCGACGAGAATTTTCTTCAAAAGCTCAGATAGTCTGGACTTGTTATAGTTTGTTCCTCCAAGCGTCACGATTGCCTCCTCTTCCTTCTCTTCTGGATCATCAGAGTCTGTGGCGACTTCCTTTTGAATCTGCTCTTCAGACTTTCCATGTGCCATCTGTTCAAAGAGTCGACATTTGTTGAAATACTTCTTCTGAACCTTCTCAATGTATTTCAATTTGTCATGATACACGGTTAGGCTGTTCTTGAGCATGTCTCCGGAGTAGTCCACGCGTTGTTCGTGATCAGCGGACCATTTGGTGAAGGGCTCAATGACCATGACTTTGATATTGTGAGCAATTGTCAAGTGGATATTACCCTCGCTACCCATCTCGTTGGTTATTCCCCTGAATGCGTTCTTGAGGGAAGCGCCCTCATCCTGGTCGAA
Source organism: Petasospora maesae (assembly GCA_030563305.1). Taxonomy (NCBI): domain Eukaryota; kingdom Fungi; phylum Ascomycota; class Saccharomycetes; order Phaffomycetales; family Wickerhamomycetaceae; genus Petasospora; species Petasospora maesae. The sequence continues at coordinate 5,239 of JAKUBT010000035.1, forward strand.
TCCATTTTTAGCCGGGACGTGGTTCTCTGGAAGCTGGGCAAGCCTGGTACCATATGCCAGCTCGGACTCCATTCGATCAGTGAAGAGGGATATGAATTCGCCATTCTCAACACACCCTTGGTGAAGTTTAGAAAAGAGAACGTCAATTCCTGTTGGATGATGTTAGTGGGGTTTCTTCAGTGTGCGATGAGTAGTTGGGAGCCCATGACGCGTTGCCAGAGCCGCTGAGGTTCCAGTCCACTCAAAAGATGGGGGAAAAACACGTACCGCCCTGGTATCCCGGGGTCCAGAAACTGTCTGAAAAAGAGGGCATCACAGCGGAGCTCAAATGACAGCGGATACAACAGTCGAAGCGCTGTTCCGAACCCTAGCGCTGTTGTGGTTAAAGAGTGAGAAGAGAGAAATCGAGCTGATCCTCCAGGGACGCGGCCCGCCTTGTCACAAGTCTGAACGCGAATTGGAAGCCATGACGTACACTCCACATCCTCCTTCACTGACTACGTATTAAAGACAGCAAAGAGGATGGTGACCTACCCAAGAGTCTCAATTAAGTTCTGCACCAAGTGCAAGTGGAACCTTAGAGCAGCGTGGTATCTCCAGGAGCTGTTGCAGACCTTCGGTGAACAGCTGGGCGAAGTGGCACTGGTACCCTTCGAGAGCGGAGTGTTCAGGGTCGAGGTCAAGCGAGGCAGCGAAGATGTAGAGGTCCAGGTGTGGGACAGGGCCCAAGATGGTGGGTTCCCGGACTCCAAGATCCTGAAGCAGAAGATCAGAGATGTGCTGTTCCCAGACAACAAGCTGGGGCATGTGGACAAGGCGAATAAGAACGATGGAAAGCTCGTCACAGAGCAGCACCAGCTCCTGCCACAGGAGTCGGTAGACGCATCTAATGACGGTGAAGAGTGCGTCGAATGCAACAAGGCCCAATGTGCCCCTTAATTTACCAATAGATTAACGATTTATGACTGTGATGAATTTCGTAGAGCTGGTGTGTTGTGGCCGACGAGTATGGGGTCGTGGCCCCTTCCAAAATTCGGGCCCTTCCGATGAGACCTTGGACGGTGCACGGACAAACAATTGATCTTCCACATGTTGCAGCTCACTGTCCAACTTCATCAACGCATTAAAGACTAACACCACATCATATTCAGCAGTGCACAATGAAGGTGCTCTCAACAGTCCTATGTCTGTACAGTGCGCTGGCATGGGCTCACTCACAAAACGATCTCAATTTGGAAGACACAGACCTTTCACTCCCAGAGCTTGCAACGCTTGATGCTCTCAACCCACCGAGTGAGTATTCAACGATCACAACCATCAAAGAAGACAATAACTAACGACAATTAGAATGGGACATTGGTGGATCAGCGGAGTTCGCAGAGGGGCGCATCATCATGACCCCAAAGAAGGGCACAGTCGGTGTTCTAAAGAACCCAATAACCGTGGCTTACGACTCATGGACATTTGAAACCATATTCAGATCAAAAGGTGCAGTAGGTAAAACTGGAGGCGCCTTCTCATTCAAATACACTAAGGACTCCAGTGATGTGGTGTATGACAGCTTTGACGGGCTAGAAGTTCTGGTGGATTCCGATGGTGCAATGGGTGGATCAGTCCATGCTTACCTGAACGATGGTTCATATGACCTGTCCAAATTGGAGGGCCAAGAGCGCTATGATATGGCTTATGGCTCCTGTTTGTTGACTTACCAGGATGCCTCTGTGCCAAACTCCCTCCGGGTCTCTTATTACGCAGGTAACCTCGTCGTGCAGATCAACAACAGAGTCTGTGCTAAGACACAGAAGGTGAAGTTACCAACGGACTACAAGATCAGCGTTGTCGCCCAGTCTGGTGCAAGTCATGAACAATTCGAGGTCTTGAAACTTAAAACTTATGGAGGTGTCATCACTGAGATTCTTGATAATGATGCATTCCCAGCACCTCAACCAAAAGTCGTCACACAGTTTGTTCAGATGACGCCAGAAGGTGAAGTTGTTGGCAAGGTCAACGTTGAAAAACAAGCATTCACTGAGGCCACAGCAACACCAGTGAGCGAAAAGAAGTTTGACAGCGATGTATTATCAATCATTGATAACCTCCAGAAGACCAACAAGGATATCGTTGAAGGTTTCTCAGGCTTGGAGGCTAAGATTCTTGCCCTCTCAGCAACAGGTGGATCTGGATCCAAGGCTGATTTCTCACTGGTTGAAGAACAGAACAAAAAGCTCAAACAACTCTCTTCTGGAGTGAATGCTCTGTCAAGAGATTTAGATGCTATGACGGACAAGTTCTCAGTGTTGGAATCTCAAATCCGTCAAGAGATGGGTAAGGTCATTGCATCAGTGAACAAGATGAATGCTGATAACATCAATGAGCTTCGTGACAATGAGCAGACCCTCAAAGAACTCACCAAGAAAGTGGACTTCCTGGTATTGAGTGAGAAAGAACGTGAACAGAACCCGGTGAGTGAGGTGATCAATGGTTTGAAGTATCTCATCCTCCCTGTGTTGGTGGTTTCAGTTGCTCTTTGTTTCTTCACATACAGACTCCGTCACGATATCAAGACCAAACTGCTATGACTTAACTACACGTGTATATCAAGATTAACATCAGACGGTTCGTGTCATTAGTTCAACAATTTCTGTAGGACAAATCAAAGGTAGGGGCATCAAGGAAGAAACACAAAAACATGACCTGCACATTTAGTATGGACGTGGGATGTTCCCTAGAACTGAATGTGGCATGTGTCCAGGTACTTGCTGTTGATGCTGAAGATGGTGTGGATGCTGTGGTGGATATTGTTGCTGCACTGGGACTCCATATGGAGCTTGACCTGGCGCCATATGAGGCTGTTGCAACGTGACTGCTGGGGCCGGTGGTTCAGGTCTGATTGCGTATGGTGGCTTGCGTCCTTCAATGTTACCATGACCCAAGAAATTTGGATTTGGCTTTCTCTTCTTTGTCATCACTTGATCAACGTTCAGATATTCGTTATATCTGGTCTCGATCTCCTCAGATTTGAGGAACTCTTCCTTGGATTTGAAGAAATCAGATGTACCTTCCTTAGTCAAGCCAATTTCAAGACCTGCCTTGGACTGCCAGTAGTACTGCCATTGCTTGGATCTCTGTTGACGAACAATGTTAATGAGGTTGTTGGTTTCAACTGTTCCATGGAGATATTCAACCTCTCTAAGCCTGTCAGGTGTTTCTCTGTCAAGTCTCTTACGAACGCTGGTATCGTAAGTTGGCAGACCGCTTTTGGATTTGGTTCCAGCCAGTGAGTCGTTAATTGGCAGCATGTGAGTAGCAGTGGATGATGTGGATGTAGAAGATGACCCAGGACCCGTATCCATCAGTGTCATCAACACTTTGTTGTTCGGTGTCTTTGTTCCTGACTGAGAATCATTCTTGTACTTTGGAATTGATGCAATGGAGGCAAGTTCGAATCCACCAGTGATGCCTTGGCCAGGAAGTACTTGTGATGGTTCTCCTGTACTTGCGTTTGTGAAATATTCTTGTCTGTCCTCGAGTGATGGCACCGCTGTGACAGATAGATGTTTAGCCACTTTGGCACCCAGAGGACGAGATAGTTCTTTCTTGTAATGTGACTTGACAACTGGTGTTGCTGTTGGGGCATTGTAGTTCTTATCCACTGAGAAAACATGGTCCTTCTCAGTGAATCCTTGCTCGACTGCTTCATCTTCCCAATAATCATCACGGACTCTGCATCCTGAGGCAATCACACGGGCACCAAAGCTCATAAACATACCTCTTGCAGTGACAAGGCCCACTGTCCTGGACTTGATTTTGGAAATGTGGAAACCTGACTCCACCAAAAATTGCTTGTCTGAATCACTGGCAACAATCTTGGCCAAGTTTTTGGCCTTGTTCAATAAGAGGAAGGAATCACGGAGATTCAGAACTTTAGCAGCTTCATTCGCCACTGCATAAAGAGTCTTACCCTTACCTGGAAGTGTGAAAGTAGAGAACAAGTACTCACGATCACCAAACAAGAAACCATTGGCTGATATTTTTGTCTCTCCCTTCTCCGAGAACTTGGTGTAGTTGTAGTCAGTTTCTGAATCTGTGAGCTTCTTCTCTGGGTCAGTGAATTTAGGAGTATCTGGATGATTCACATCCGTGTTCTTTGGGAAGGAACGCACGTAAACAAGGTGTTTGTTCATCTGCTCTTTGGAGAACTTGAAATACGTAGCGTTTGGTTCCTCCGGTGTGTTTGCTGAAACTCCTTCTTCAATTGGTGTTTCCGTGGTGTTGATTGGCACATCTGCGGCAGGTGATCCGTCACCAGACTTGAACTCCGACATAGTTGCTTTTGGCTTTTCACTTGATTCTTTCTGTTCAGGTTCTTTGGAATCCTCTGGTTTATCATCCAAATCCTCGTCCTCGTCAGCATCAGAAGAGTCACCACCACTGGCGCTTGCATCCTGGTCACTATCACTATCGTTATCAAGGTCCATGTCATCATCAGAGGCATCAATGTTCTCCTGGAGAGCCTTGTCGTTGTCAGCGAGGTCAGAAGCTTGAGTAGTTCCACCCGCTGTTGCGTCTGACTGTGCCGCCAGGTCACCTGAGAAGTCGACGGGCGGCACGTCCTGTGAGAGGGTCTCTGATTCAATCTCGTCAGCCATGAGTGTTATAAGTTCAGTAGACCGTGGTGAACGGGTTATGAAGTCGTGTGGGAAAGGGAGAGTTCGGTGCTTGATGTTATAGAGTTGTGGACTTGTTGACGTTTGTTCCCTTGGCTCCACCACCGCGAGCTCCCCTTGACAAACGAGTTCGCGAAATATGCCAGCGCGCTGATTTACAGCCACATCCAAATTTGGTGACGATGTGGAGCTGCAGCGAACCTACCGATAAGTCCTCCGGCGATAGGGAACATGCAAAGGACGGGATTGAAGACTACGAACTTTATCGATTGAAGGATCATAATTCGTGAGTTTATTATAATAGCGAGCATCTAAGGCATCTTAGAATATATAGGAAGTCATACTGTGCTCACAATTACAAATGTCATAAAAGGGTTGCGGTTGAGCGAGGGTGCCATCTCTCTTGATATGCTTGTAGGATATCACAAAGCCATATTGCATGCAGTCTCAAAGCAATGAAGCCCATTTTGGACCACCGCGATGCAACTGGAAACATAAAAACACCTGCAAACGCTGAGATAATATCGGATAGATCGTAAAAAGAGAAGAAAATGAAGAAACCAGCCAGACGTAATCTCCATACATCGATGGAGAAAATATGCGTTTATGCGTGCTCAGTGAGATCTGAGCAAGACACATGCCTTCTAGAATGCGCCCCCTTTCCAGGAAGCTATATCCAGAGACCTAGCATTGCAACATCAGCTCAACGTAATGGATTCTCGACAATCTTGTCCCAAGCGTCATGGATCACGTATGGAAGACTTGTGCCCAATACACCACACGCCTCCTCACTTGGCATCTTGAACATCTCTCTGGTCTTCTTTAGACAAGTAGCACTTGTAGCTCTTCTACCAGTTCTTGAACTCAGCTTGGAAGAGATGTATCTCCACTTGGTCTTCTCACCATTGAATAAGAGTGACTTGAGCACGAGGATATCGTCACTTGTAAACTCCTCAGTTCTGTGTGGTGAAAGGTGTGAAGGCCTTAGAGGTGGTGTAAATGTTCGTGACTTCTCATTGAGTGCAGACGGTGCTGGAGGGTATGGTAGCAGTGGCAATGTTTGTTGTGAATCATATGAGCGAGATCTTGATGAGAATGGGAATCCTGTGGCTGTTGAATATTGAGGGAACGAAAGATCAGGTTGAGGTCCTGTTACTGGAGATCCCACCGTGAATGACTGTTGATGGGCAGCAAATGAAGGCATTGGGTATGGAAGAAGCTCAGCGTGCATCAATGGATGTTGGAGAGGCATTGGTGCAGGGGGTGTCACAACACTTGATGGTATGTTGAGTGGGAATTGCCATTGAGCAGGATGGAAGTCCACTGGGTGCACCACTGAACCGGTAGACCTTGGTTGTGTGATGGGTAGTGACGAAAGGACTTGATGATCATCAAGAACCTTCCCCACGCTCTGTGACCTCTGCTGTGGGGACGCCTGTGGATATCTATAGTGACGCATTGGATCATTGCTGAACGCACTCTCCGTGGGCGTTTGTTGCCACTGGTCGTATTGTGTAGGCACTTCTGTAAGCGGTGTCGACATTGATTGAGCAGAGAGATACTGTGTAGATATGGGAGCAGATACTGGGGGTGTCTGTGTAGGGGACGAGCTCATCTGTGCTGGGGACTCCGTTGTGGTGGCGTATGTGTGTGGGATCTGTGTTGTATCCATCTCGCTAAAGTATGGGGTAGCTGTGTTGAAGCGCGCCAGTGATTCAACCTCCTCCTCGGTGAGCTGTAGCAGTTGCAGCGGATCTGCCTCTGGGTCTTCAGCCGGTGTTTCCCTGTGGTGCTGCGGGAGTGTGGGCTCGAGGAATAGTGCAAGATGCTCGTCGGAGGACAGCTGGCTCAGTGTGATGGTGGGCGGGCCGTGGCTGACGAGTGTGTCCATTGTCTGGGAGGAAGGCGATGTGGGAGGCGAGAGGGACTTTATATTTCCAGGGGCCTGGGGGAGGTCAACGAATATTATCGGGGCTGCTCCAGAAGTTCTGGAACCTGACTCTCTTGGAAGCTGGAGGTGGGCAGTACCGGTGAAGGGCTGAACGGGCAGCGGGAGTGTGATGGGCTTTATAGTAGCAGCGACGGGGTAGTGCGGAGAGAGGTGCTAGCGGTGAGACTGCCGGCGAGACGTGACGGTACACCCGAGGGCAGTGCCCATCAGCTAAAGTGTGACTCGAGCCGGGCGCTGGCCTGTTATAAAGTGCTTTCTGTGGAGGGGGCAGCTAGGTGGGTACTAGACAACGACCCGCGTGGCGGCGCTCGGTGCTGCGCTGTGATGCGAGCGTAGGTGCAGCCTCATCCGCAGGGCCAGACCAGCTCGCTGGCAACCAGGGCCTAGGACTTGGGGAATACGGTGAGCTGGCGGGGACTGAGCGCTGTGTGTGTTTGTAGAGTTGGCGATGAATGGGCCTGTTTCTGGGTGGTTCCTTGGCCTTTGATTGAGATGCCTTCAGCAATTCCTCCTTGTTAATCTAGCGGGAGAGTCATTGAGCAGATCTCGAAGCACCAGCTCTCCGTTTGGCGGTTTGTTGTGCGTGCCGTCGAAAGCCGTTGCAGATCTCACGCATCACTCGAACTCAGCCTCTGTTAATGCTGGGGAACCATGACACATCAACTCTTCCTGGTTATACACGGCCTTGTTGGTCCTTTCTGCTACAACCTGATTCATCTCGGTACTTGCAAGCGATGGCACTCTATGATGTAAGATGTTGCATAAGGTAGCCGGTTGGAGCAATGGGTGGCTCCAGGCTTGGCCATTGCAATTGATGCAGTTGAGATGTTGAGATCTGCCGTACCACAAGCATTGGTAAAGAGCAGAAGCACCCCCTGAATAATGGCTTGTACAGATATACGGCTACTATTGTCCAAGAGCTGCTGGCTAGTGCTATATCAACAACAGTGGTTTCCGACATCGACCATTTTGCCTGCCTCTCTCCTAGACTCTTCGAAGAAGCGTAGGGGTAGCATCTCGGTAGCAGGACGTGATATGAGCTTGTGAAACAGACGTTAGTTTGTTCAATCTTTTGTGCCGTCATGCAGCCGGAAAAGAGTCATGGTTCTATACCAAGCCCGCTATAATTCCATCGGCGCTAACAACATGATGTACCACTACGGCCTCGGTTGAAGCTGGCTCCCCCAATACATCATCGTTGGAAATACACGCTCTCGGAATCCAGCGCAGTTGGACCTCATAAAGGTTCCCAATGTTTTGGAATGACCGTTAGATGGCTGAGAAGGTTTGAGGTTCAAGGGGTGATCATACGTAGTAGATAACAGGATATACGCTTAACTGCTCAGGTACAAATGGAGTCCATAAACGTCGGGAATGATGAAGTGATCATAACCCAGAGATAGTTCCAGACATCATGCTCGCATACGTAGGAGAGGTGATGTCTACAGGCTGATCGATCAACGTTAGATTCTTGACGTAGCTTTTAGATCTATATAAAGGGTCCGCGGATGGCCTGGGTTTTTTGCGGAGCTGTCCAGGCCTCTCGAGTAGACTCAAGTACATGTCACATACATGCGGACCCTTAAGTTACCCCGCGTGCAACCGGCGTAAAATCTGTTGACAGAAACGCCTGATGTGGGTGTTCAGCTACATGGGATACTTCAAAACACCCTGATGTGAAACCCATTCCCACCGTTGGTATGTAAGGTAGCGTAGCGGAAGACGAGCTCCTCCCATGGTCTATGCCCCTCAGACTTCCCCCAGAGCACCACGGTCGAACGCGGGATTCCTCGTGCGCTCCAGCTGCGAAGATCTGCCGCCGACACCGACGAATAGGGACCCCCATCGCCACTGGCGGACGGACGCTGTGCTGCTCCCACTGGAAGACTGGGTGCGTGTTCTAGGTACCTCTGTGCTCCCGTTTTCCCCTTTGAGACGCCTCCCGCCCCCCTGTGCTGTGAGCTCTGTGCAGCCGTAATTCGCAACACGCCTGGCCGTTTGGGAAGTTGGTGTCAGCCGGATTGTTCGCTGGGATCTCGTCGATGATCACAGGCCATCGTGCTCGCGGGATCGAGATCTTCCCCAGAGGGCGTGGCTGTCCATCCGTTTTATTATACCTGCTCGGGATCGTATTGGCGTTTAGACCGTAGACAACTTGAGGTACCCCATTATACCCCATGCTCTCTGCCCTGAGGCCCTGTGCATCTCGTGGGAAAACTCCCTCACAAACAGGGACTCCGTCACTATGCCCACTGGACACCCTGGCAGAGCACTGCCTCTATACAAGTTGAGACATCCCGCCGGTGGAGACTCCAGCTGTGTCACTCAAGTCACAAGTCATGCCAGTGGGGTGTGACACACACCGCCTGAGACATGGAAGCTGTGGAGCAGGAACCTCGAAGGCTCCAAAACGAGTCCACGCGCACGCGCAAAGATGACAACTTCCAGGTCTCCGACCTTCTTCAACCGAGGGCTAGGTCCTGCTCACTTCCCACAAAAGTCTGCCAGAGCTGCTATCCGCAGGGGGAGCTTCGAGATGTATGGACTTGTTTTAGCCGTGGGCTCAATTGTCAGCTCAGATCTAAAGAACGACTAACGAATACACCACGGGGAAATTCGAAACATCCGTGACCTAACCATCCAGCAATTGAATAGCATACACCGCACAAATACGCTGTTTTACCAGATCAGGGCGCCTTCCGCCTCCAACCGGGCGGCCAGCTCTCGAGTCCCCTTCATGACGTACCTCTATGCGTATCCGTCTACGAGCCAATTTGGAGGGGTCCGCGACTCTGCGCTGGTGCTGTGCGACCTGATGATCGGTCACCAAGTCCTAAACCTGAAGTAAGGCCGCGGGCCCAAAAGTCCTTGGATCATGCATGGGTTGGTATACTACACGTAGAAGCTGTTCTTCTGTCGGAACGGATTCAGTCGTAGCTTTAGAATTAAAGGGAGATAATCGACCCAACCATCAACTCTTTGACTTTCAGGGTTCCGGAGTTCAGGTACTGCGTCTGCCGTGCGCTAGGAGGGCATAGAGATCAACCTGAGATACGCAGCGATGCCATTTGGCCTAGCTTGAATACGACCTTGTCACCATCTACACACACGGACAGAGGTTGGGGCATTGGGGTCCAGTCTTTTGGGGTTTCATAGAGAAGAGTAGCGAGCTAAACCTGTGCTAACAAAAAACGCTTCAGTTAACTAGTATAGTACCATAACTCAACCTATGTGCGCTTTGAGGGCTATGACTCATGTGGCTCCGGGGCTGTGAGGCTGTTAATACCACAAATCAAGACCATGAGAAAGCCCTGCAAGTAGTAGGAACAAGCACGGACACTATGATTTGTGCTAGGATTTCATATCTGAGTTCTTCACCCAAGCCTGATGTGCTGGGGGCTTCGAACTGAAAGCATCAGTCTTACCCGAGGGTATCCAAGGGCTGTGGCATCCACGCAAAAACAGATCTGTTCACCCCTACAATGATCCTACCAAGTCTTTTGCGTAGTGGTAGCCAATCTATATCAAATAAGTGAAGCTTAGGTGTTGTCCCTCTTTTCAGCAGTGTAGCTAGAAGAAGCGTATGTTGTGCCGTTAAGTTTGGTCACAAATGATTGGAGTGACACATAGAGCTATTTCCGCCGGGGCCGCTTCACCCGTCAAAGACCTAAAGGCCATTTCAGCTCTACAATAAGGGCTTCACTCTTATAAGCCGAAAGAGCTCAGTAGCCCTTTTCTCTCAATCATAGCGCCATTACTTGGACGTTGTGCTCCCCTTCAAAAGAGATGCTAGAATGACGCGGGCTTCCTGGCGGATCTGGCTTCGTGGCTGATGACTGGCGCACTTATATCGGATCTAGTCCGAGTCTGTGACAGCATGAGCATCTGTGATACAGCTGCTCGGTGGCGGTTCCGAATGACCGCTGTGAAGAAGATAAAGAGCGGCACATAAAAACAGTTGAATGCTTCGTAGGGCAGGCTTCCTGGAGTGATATTTGCAAGGTACGTGAAGCCGTTGGGTGTGGTGTCTACGAGTAGGTAGCGTCGTGAACTGTTGTTCGAACTTCGCAGTCAACCAAGAGCTCATTCCACCTGAGCTTAGGCCCAACCGAAGATCACGGATATAACAGGCAACTAAATTGGCATATGACTGGATTTCAAGGTGTATATGGCCTTGTTCCTCCAGATCAGGCTTGCCGAATCAACTCAACTGGCTAACCTAGGGTTAGATCAGATCCGAGCTAAGCGGTATAATTATGTTGAGCCCATCGACTCCTCGAGCCTCGAGCACACAACGGCGATCAAGCATGGATGCATTGACAGCTCAACTTTGTAATGTGAAGCATCTTGATGCCTGTATCCATGGTCAAAGCTGATCGCTGTGAACACCATCCGTACCAGTACATATCAGCTGATAATCGATAAGACATTCACGCGTATCTGGCAAAGCCTGGCTCCTAGTCCCTCGTACGTCTCCTCGCTTTAAAACTTACGTAAGCGCAACGAGGTCAACGGTTAGGACAAGCCTGCACTAAACAAGCCTGCACTGAACAAGCCTGCACTGAACAAGCCAGCGATGCCCGAAATGCCGAGATTTAGCAAACTCCATCGAGTCCTGGATCTAACGAGTTAAGAAGACGAGGATCCGTTAATGGATTGCTTATAAATTAAGAATTGAAGCTGTAATTGACAGTTAGAACCGTGTTAAGCACTATTTTTCGTCATCCCGGACGTTTGCGCTTTCAGCGTAATTAATGCATGGCTCGCCCAGTCACCGGGACAACTTTAGCTAGTTGCCCCAGAGATGATGCATTGGTGCAAGGGGGCTTGGCTAACTTCTAGGCGTCTTTCAAGCTTCAAAGGCCAACTTCCATGTCAATTTCATATGAGAAAGTAGACCTCTAGGTAGACCATAAATGGGTTGAGAAGCATAAATGGACTATCTGCACTAATGATTGTACCATGAAGCGTTACTGAGATTCTTCCAACAGCCAGAAATATTGTTGTTCGTTCTGGAATACATGTATGTCCCAGCGAAGATGGGGTTGGAGCTCTAGGCATATAACGTTGGTTGCCCCACGAATGTGGAGGTCCACACTGTACCTCTACTTATGGACCTATCGAGCTAAAGTTTTCAGTCAACGGCGGTATTTCTTAGAGAATGAGAATGGGGCTAGATTGACATGTGAGCATCGTCGAAGCGCTCGCCCTTCGGAACACGGGTAGGAAGCATGCGTCGTTAGATCTTGAGACTGACCGGTGAGAACTCATTCACAAGCAAGCAGGTTGAAGCTGTCAGTAACTGGTAACACAGAATCAGTTATGTTCTGTAGCACAAAAATCAATACTTACTGTGAAATTTGATTGTCTCCTTATCGTTATTCCTTCAAGAGGAGATTTGCAAGAAGGGCCGTAACCTGTAGGTAGGTATGGTGGCCGCGAAGTCCAAGTCCGAAAGAGCCGTTATTTCCGGATGAAGTCGCACAACAAATACGATCAGGCACAACACCCCATAGATGACTTCAAAGCAAGGGATGTAAATACAACTGGGCACTTCGGAATACTTAAGAATACATACACACTTTAGAAGATTCCCGTTAAAGGTTTAGTGCTAGCATGGCAGTATAATTACTACACGAGCGGCTGCATGACTACACTCTTTTTACTGGGGCCGATCTAAAGATTCGTTTACGTGATATCTAGCTCGCAGTCACCTCTAATAGTCTTCATGTCTCTCGATAAATTCCACAATAGCATCAAGTGATTCCTGTGGCTTTTCTGCCATCACCCAGTGGCCTGCATCGATGTCTCTGACCTCAAACCCTGGGAAGAACTTCCCAATATCTGGAAGAAACTCATCTGGAACGTACAGAGACTTGGTACCCCTAATGAACAACGCCGGGCCCATCCAGTTGGAGAAGGTAAAGTCAAATTCCCATGCAGAGACGTTTCCCTTGACCAAAACATCCTTCATTATATCAAGTGGGATCCTGCTCTTCATAAGCCCTGACTCTTTATCCTTACGGATGTTTTGCAACAAGAACTGTCTGACACTGATATCCTGTTCAAACTTGGCAAAGTAGTTGTTAGCATCTCTATTTGATGTGATTTCTGGGTTGTTAACAATCTTCTCCATGATTTGTGTGTACTTGACATGCTCGGATGATGGTGCCAGATTAACAGGTGCGTTATCAACAACGATCAACATATCCACTAGGCTCTTCGAACGCAGGGCAAGAGCCATGGCAGTTTTTCCACCCATACTGTGTCCAACGATGATTGATTGACCAAGCTGCTTTTCTTCGATAAACTTCTCAACATCAGCTGCGAGTGCAGGATAGTCATGTCGGGCCAAGTGTGGGCTGTCACCGTGATTTCTCAGATCCAGGCAGTAGACGTCTCTTTCAAGCTTCTCATTGAGCATCTTAGCAATGGAGCGGTTGTTGGTCTTGCATCCAAACAGTCCATGGAGAATCAAGATCGGAGGCTTTGGAATGGACCCCGTTGCCTCTGTGTATTCGTCAAATGCGAGGGAAACTGTGGGTATGTCTTTGGAGAGGAGACGTTCTGTCAACGCACTGTTGGAGGACTGGGCATTGGTCGAGTAATAAAGGTTGCGGGCAACCCGGCAAGATGATAGAAAGCGACGTGAAACAAAAGACATCTGAATGAGTGAAGTGTTGTACTTTTTGCTCCCGTTTGTGGGTATTTATGGATGCTCAGACCTTGTCACACGTTGGGTATGATACTGATGCCGCCCGTTTCCGCCGTGACGATCTGCCAACAAATGACGGGCCAGCTTGAGGAGGCATTTTTTTGGCATCCGCGCGACACGGGGGTTTACCCGTTGTGTTTGGGCGAGTTTCACCAACAACAGAGCCCTACACAGAACAGCACACCAGCCCACTCACATACACGCCACTGCTGCTGACTTTCCCTGCTCACAGTCCCTGGATATCATCTCCAGAACCCCTCCACCGGCCGACTCTCCCCGTTTCCAGCGCCCCTGTTGCCGCAACAACACGCCCACAATAGAGCCGCCCGGGCTGCCTCAGAAGCTACTCACTACGCCATACTCCACCCAAACCGTGCCAGCGACATCAGCACCACGCCAGATTCTGCTCCACTCAAGTAATACTATAGCTATGTCCTCCCCACCAAGATACCCGCTCAAAGATTTCGAGCCGCCCTACTGCTGCAGGATCAGAGTCCAGGACGAGCTTGTGTATGAGCCAGATGGTGTTACCCTTGAGTCCGTACTCTACAACGACTCATCCAAAGACATCAAAGAACAGCCCGTTCCAAACCATAAGAAAAGAAATGCAGAGGAGCTGGATCCATCAGATCTGGATCTGAAGAGACACATAACGAACAAACAACCACTTCACGCTGATACCGCAAACCAAGACGACCCAGTGGATGTCATGAGAGACGCGGACGAGGACAAGAACATGCTCGGAACACCAGACGAGGAGGATGACAACAACCTGGCCAACCAGCTGCTGCTTCGTGAGCCTGTGCCACAGGTGGCTGCTGTACAGCCTGCCATCGCTCATAACGAAGCAAGCACAGAACTACCCTTGCCTTCTCCATCAGCATCACCGAGACAGAGCACCGCTTTGGATGATATGCAAACGTCAGTGGAGGCTATCTCCAAGCCTACTGTAAATGTTATTGAATCTCTTGAGAAATATTCAGCTGATGTCTTGCCCTCAGCTGGTTTGAACAACTTGATTTACCGCCTCATGCGCCGGACGGATCGTTCGGCACTCAGTGATATGCTCAATACTATCGGCGGTGCCTTGAAACGTGATATGATAACGTGTTTCCCTGTTGAGATTTCACAACAAGTTATTAAGAACTTGGATCATAAGAGTTTGAAGAACGCACAACTTGTGTCGAAGCGCTGGAACAAACTTATTACACAAGACACATGGAAGTATATGCTTCTCAAGGATGAGTTTGTCACGGTTGAAGAGCTTGAAGAAATGAAAGAGAAGGCAGAAAAGGATAAAAGTTTCTTCCGCAAAGTCTACAACAGAAGAAGCCAACTGTTCCAGAACTGGGTTGATCCAAACTTCGAACCACGCAAGATCACGGTTCCAGGACATGGTGCTAACGTTGTGACATGCCTACAATTTGACGATGAGAAGATCATCACAGGCGCTGATGACAAAATGATCAATATTTATAATCCTGAGAATGGAGAACTTGTTCGTGTTCTTCAGGGTCACGAAGGAGGAGTGTGGGCTTTGAAGTACATTGGAAACCAAATTGTCAGTGGATCAACAGACCGCACTGTTCGTGTTTGGAATATCAAGACAGGGAAATGCACCCACGTCTTCAGGGGTCATACATCCACTATCAGATGTATGGAGATTGTGACGACGGATACAGGTGAGCGGTACATTGTTACTGGCTCAAGAGACAACACACTCCATGTATGGAGACTTCCAGACGAGGACGATGAAGGTGCAGACTATCCCTTGCAGAATCCATATTTCGTCGCAGTTCTTCGTGGACACACAGCATCTGTTAGAGCAGTAACTGGACACGGTAACATCATCGTATCTGGTTCTTATGATCACACAGTCAGAGTTTGGGATTTGAAGGAAAAGAAGACATTGTTCGTGTTGGAAGGACACACTGACCGTATCTATTCCACCATCTTGGACGTGAAAAGAAACAGATGTATTTCGGCATCCATGGATTCCACTATCAGAGTCTGGGATCTCAACACTGGTGAGTGCCTTGCAGACTTAACGAAACATACATCCTTGGTTGGTCTACTTGGTCTCTCTGCCAAGTATCTTGTGAGTGCCGCCGCGGATGGAACACTTCGTGGCTGGGATCCAGAGAACTACGATAACAAGTTCGTTCTACATCAGGACAATCATGCAGCCATCACGACATTCCATGCTACGCCGAACTTCCTGGTAAGTGGAAGTGAAGGACAGTTCAATGTCTACGACCTCCGGAACAATGGTAAGCTCATCCGCTCGAACTTGCTTCCAGATGCTGGTCCAATCTGGTCGGCCAAGTTCAACGAGAGTAAATGTGTCGTCGCAGTGGAGAAGAACACACACAGTTTCATTGAGATCTTGGACTTCAGCAAGAGAGCTTGAAACGAAATGAGGTTCTCGTCACCTTTGCACTTTCTCGCCGCATTTGACTGACAGTCTGCCACTCGAACACGTTCCCATGATTGATGTATAATTAAAACAGCTCCTTAGAGGGCTTATGATTTAACCCATTTCACATTTATCGCATATTGTTTATCAATGGTGTAGGGAAAGTATTGGTGAAGCAGTGGAAGTTCGAGTTAAATCACGTGTATCCGATGACATAATCACGAGGCGGAGGTCTGAGGTCTAGATCGCCCTTCTGGGACCACGCTAAAATTCTTCGCGAAGGGGACGCGCCCACTGCAAAAATGAGGCAAGAAGGCAAGGAGATGCCACTTCGCCTAACGTCTTGATGGGGGTTCTCTTCAGATACCGGCTTCTCAAACAGCTCTCTCGCTCACGAACCATCTTGTCAAAGAAACCGTCGCTCACGACACGTCACATACCCGCCTGTCAACGGTTCCGCTTGCTGCCCCAGCCACACGTGACACACATTTCCCAAAGAGACACCGCGCTCCTCGAGTGACCCCGATTTAGAACATTCCCCAGCACCCAGCACTTCCCAGGGTGAACAGGAACTCCCTGAAGATCTACAACATTTCAGGGCCAGGTGATACTCCTTGCGAGTTGTAACATCGACAGAGAGACACCCCTTGGACACTTTTGCTTATCTTTCCGGGGAAGCCGTACCAGCCCTTATATACCACAGGAGGCCCCACTTCACTTCAAATCAGGGCGACTACACAAACCACGGTCCTGTCAGTGCACATTTGCAAAAGTCAAAGCTTAACTATCATCACATCTACACATCCACACAATGCTCACGATACTAAATACGCCCAGAACGCTGGCGCTATTACTGACGTTGTGGGCCACTTCAGCTTCGGCAAGCACATCACTGGGTTGTTACTCTTCCATCCCAAGCTCCTTTGAGAGTCAGGGTGAGTATCAGTACCAATCCTCACTGTGGTGTAGTGACCAGTGCTCAGACCATACCTTTTTTGCACTTACTGATGGAAGTACATGCTACTGTGGAGATGAAGCTCCTACGGGATCAACCTCAGATAGCTGTAACGTTCAATGTAACGGATATGGAAGCGAAAATTGTGGAGGATCAAATGCATACACAGTGTTCGCTGTTGCTGATGATTATGTTGCCGGTGACTCTAACTCTGGCTCTGACACAACTACTGGACGTGCTACATCTAAAACGTCCACAGAGGGCACAACTACCTCTACAACACCAACCACAACTTCATCCTCTACCCATACAACAGGGCAAACCACAACAACAGAGGCAGAATCTACGAAATCAGCCATCTCAACACAATCTTCAGGAGGTACTACAGTTGTTATTTTCTCCACCGTTGCTGTAAACCCGACGAGAACTGCAACAGAAACCTCTACGATTCAGCCAACATCATCAGCCACTTCCACATCCTCTGCCGATGACTCCAACTCCAAATCCAGTTCAGGCTCTAATAAGGGAACCATCATTGGTGCTGCAGTTGGTGGTGTCGTTGGAGGCTTGGTTATCATCGCTCTTGGTGTCCTCGCATTCTTCTGGCTCCGTCGTCGCAGCGAGAAGGAACAACGTGATGCCGAGCTCGCAGACTCCGCCTACTTTGGAGCCATGACTAGAGATAAGTCACAACTTGGAAGACCTCTGTCAAATCCATTCTTGGCCAAGGGCGAGGATATGGTGGATCAAAGATTGAACCCAGTGATGCTTGGAAGAAGAAGGATCAGTGAAGGCTCCTTGGCTGACGAGGCTGACTACTCCAGAAAGATCTTGAGAGTGTCTAATCCAGATGATGAGGAATGATCATATCCAACTGAACACCACATACATGGTTGTTTTGGGGTGACTTATTACTTATTCATATTATCTGTGTTTCAAGGACTCAATCTTTGTTCTTTATATTCTACTTTTGCTGTTGTTTTGACGAGACGGAATGTCTCCTTTTGGCCGCCTAAAGGGCGATTACGGTTTTTATGTCCACTCCTGTTTGATTTTTATAACGTCTATACACTCCTTTGTATATACCCAAGCTCTTATACACTGACGATTTTTATGAAGCTATTGGCTCTACGTAAGGATCTTTAGTAATCTCTAAAACTTTCAACGATATATTATAAGGTACCTCGTTAAGAGCAGCTTCCCAGTGACCTCTGCCCAATTACAAGGCTCTATAAATACAACAGTACTGCACTCATGAAGTATGTCAACAGATCTGCATATCTGACAACGCGATCACAGCCAATGTAGCTCATGTGATGTTGACGTATGATCAGTCAGTTCTCTCGTGTGTCTCCTGTGGTCTCAGCATGTTCTCCAACTCCACGACATCGTTGGCCAATCTCTGATACACTCTGTTCTTCTTGACCTTCCCAGCGATTCCAAATGCTCCAACGTACCACACGAGCAATTTGTAGGTGGTCCAGATGAGTGCAACGTGTAAGATGATGAGTGCCGTGTGTGCAGCAACGTCCTGCTTCGAGTCAGGGTTCATGGTACGCACGTAGATGACAATGTTTGTCGCCAGGAGGAAATCGATGGCACACACAATTACCACGAGGAGGGCTGCGATGTAGATCTTGAAAGAGACACCGTGCTTGTGCTCCTTGTAGTAGGCGAAGGGACGGCCGAAGACCTTGTCCTCTGACGACTGCTTGATGGAGCGTGTGGACTGCATGGAGGAGCGAGGCACTTCTGCATCGGTACGTGAAGATGATGACTGGTCCATGGCGTATGTGTGATGTGTCTTTTCGAGGTGTCGATGGGCAACGGTGCTCAACAGGTGTCAAAGGGCCATGAACAAAGAGAAAAGTGAACAAAACTTTTTAGGGTGTCAAATCGTCCGTGCGCCGGGCACTCGCAGCTGATCGTGAGCGATAACTTTAATTTTTCTGGGCAGGGGCAACAATAGCGGACTTTAATAACTACACGTTTCTTCACTAAGGTAAATATCCAGAACTTTTTTGCATTAGAAGAGGTCAAGTAGATCCTTGGAGATTCCGTTGCTCGTCGTTGGCGCCTGTGGGGCCACAGTGGTTGGTGCACTTGACTGGATGTTAGCGGAGCTGAAGAGGTCGTTGAGCTCATCGAGGATGTTGATCGATTCTCCGTTACCGTTGGCATTAGCAGAGTCACTCTCCCCATCGTCATCGAAGTCAAGCAAGTTCTCGTCATTCTGTACATTGAGCTTGACGTCCTTAATTTTCAGGATCTGTGCAGCCTTCGCACCCTTGGAGACACTCGTTGTGAAGAGAACGGAGTTGAGTGTGGAGAGCTCCTTGAGCAATGCTTCACGGAACTCAGGCTGGAACTCCGGAATGGTTGTGTAAATTCGGTCCATTTTCGTCAAGATGAGCTTTTGGATCTCACTGGATGTGTCGAGTGAGAGAATTCTCCAATACATGTATATCTGGTCTCTGACTTCAACATTCTCCACGCTTTCAACGTTGTTGAAGATCTTTGCCAACAAGTCCTTGAGTTGCCCTGTTCTCACGTTCACCTTAACCAAAGAGTAGACCAAGATATTCTGTACTGGAACGTCCAAGTCATGGAAGTTCTCGACAAAGTCGGCAAGTTTGGTTTCATAGTTGGCAGCTTGATATTCTCCAAGCACCCAAATGAGAGATGAAATAGCTTCAGGGTCAACCAACTTGTCTTGTGCCTGCACAATAGTAGCAATTATGCTATCAGAGCGCTCTGGGTATGCTCTCAAAATGTCTCTCAATCCAACAACAACCTCATCGTACAACTCTCTTTCATTGATCAATCCAATCAAGATATCGATGGCCTTGTTGGAGTACTTTCCCACCTTGATACCAACTTGACCAATCGCTTTGACTGCTCTCTTCACAAACTCGACATCGAACTCATATCCATACTCTTTCAATTCGTTCAAAATCAGACTGGCATTTTGCATGGTTGCCAATCTCACAATAATCTCAATTTTCTCCAACTTCAAGTAGAGTGGGTCGTTGTATCTGACAAAGAACACTTTGAAGTAGTTCGTCATGAGCTCTGGGTATTTCTCAATTATGATTCTGATGTTTCTCAAAGTGACATATTGTACTTCAGCAGGTGTGGAGACCAATGATGCAAGAGGTGCTGATAACTTCTTCAATGTTGTCTCACGTTCGGTTTGGTCCTGGATCTTCTCCACGTTGTTGAGAATCACCTTGATGGAACTGAGAACAACAGATGGGTTGGAGTGCTGCAATTGTGGAATGACTCTTTCGATAATATGACTTGGCTCATCGGCCTCTGTTACTTCATAATCAGAGATGGCAGTCAAGATTGTGATTCTTCCCCATTCTGTACATTCGTTCAATGCCATAAGCAACTTCTTCAGTAGCACGGAGTCCACAGTCAGTACATTCAATGAAGGATCTATCTCGTGAATTTCAGCAAGTGAGCTGATTGCATTGGCGACAACCATTGGATTTGAGTCTTCAACCAACTTCTGTAACTTGTCCAAGAAGCCGTTCTCAATGCACACTTCCCTGTTTAGATCAAACATTTTCGCCACACAGATGGCGGCTGTCTTTCTCACATATGGATTATCGTCACTGAGAGTTCTGTTAAGTGGAATCTCCATATAGTCCACCATTTTGTCCACACGAATGCATCCCATGGTTCTGATGGCCAATGCCCTGACCAATGGGTTCGGATCCTCGGTGTCCTTAACAAACGTGTTCACAGCCAAGATACAAAGCTCTGGATGAGACTTGGCATAGTTCATCAAGTACAAGTAGACCAACTTTTTCTGCTTCAAATCATGCGTGGCGATGTTCTTCAACACGTCAGGAAAGAGCGATGAAACGTCCTTGCCCACGGTCATGGCGGCAATGACCTGTTTGATTGTGTCCTTTCTCTCATTGGCGTATTGGGAGACAAGACCAGCACGGAGCTCGTAGGTTTCACCCTTGCGGGGAGCCTGGAACATCTTTTTGATTCTCTTCTCTAGCGACATTGCGTGCTGATGTGATTGTGTGTTTGATGTTGTGTTGTTGAGTACGTGTCCAGGGATTTGGGATGGCGGGTGGGGGCAAATTGGCGCTCAGGCACGAGGCAGAAAGCGGATTTCGAGTGAACAGAGCAATATGGCTTCCCAGAAAACCAATTATCAAAGAACAGAGAGAATCCACACGCGTTGGGGTCCTCTGTGGCTTGTCGATGTTGTTGTGTTGTCCTTCTTAGCCGCCAAATCGGAAACTGGGAATTGAATCGCGGAAATCCTGGTCAGGGGCAACACTCTCGCGAACTCGTTTGATGACATCTCAGCAACATCTCTGCAGCTCCATCACCACCGCTTCTCTGCTCTTTAACGAGTCGCTTGACAGATCACAATGCCCATCGATCTCGGACTTGCTCGTATAAGCTCTCTGCTTGTACGGCTGGGGAACCCTCAAAAGTCCTCAAACTTCATCCATGTTGCTGGAACCAACGGGAAGGGCTCTGTCTGCGCCTATCTCTCCTCGCTTCTTCAACACACCACCTCAGATGACTTCATCGTGGGAAGATTCAACTCGCCGCATCTGGTGCACCGTCATGACTCGGTATCAGTGAACAATCAGTCAATACCGAAAAGCAAGTTTGATTTGGCAGAGAGGGAAGTTTTGGAGGTCAACCAAAAGTATGCCATCGGGGCCACAGAGTTTGAGATCCTCACTGCAACTGCTTTCCAGATATTCCACAAGGAGAAGGTTGACATTGCAGTTATGGAAGTTGGTCTTGGAGGTAGACTTGATGCAACAAATGTTCTTGAGGGATCAGTCTCAGATGCTGAAGGAGCATGTCTAGAACGAGGCGTCATCGTCACTGGTATCACCAAGATTGGTCTCGACCACGAGAACCTTCTTGGATCGACAATCTCCGAAATAGCGTATCAGAAGGCTGGTATAATCAAGCAAGGAATCCCGAATGTGGTAGATGGTACAAACTTTCAAGATGTGCTCGATGTTGTCTCGAAGGAAGCCAAATCACTAAACTCCCCTAACCATGAAGTGCGGACCACTTCTGATGAAATCCAGACTGTTGTTGGAGCTGTGAGCAGATCACTCTCCCCACTCCAAGGGGATTATCAATTGCAAAACATGTCGTTGTCACTGAAGATAATGGATGTCATCTTTCCGTTCCTACAAAGGAACTACACCTCAAAGCTTAATTTCTCACTCACAAATATTCAGAAGGGTATACAGTCAGTATCCTGGCCAGGAAGACTTCAGTCACTCAACCTCAAGTATTCAAAGAACCAGCCAGCACTGCCCGTGATTCTTGATGGTGCCCACAACGGACAAGCAGCCGTGGAGCTCAAATCATATCTGAAATCCACGATATCATCACCCATCACATTTGTCCTTGCGGTGACAAAAGGAAAGGATCTCAACCCGCTCCTCAGTGCTCTTGTCAATCCAGAAGACCGCATTATCGTCACAAAGTTTGGAGCAGTTGATGGAATGCCCTGGATCTCACCAATTGACCCTGAGGAGCTGAAGGAAGAAGTCAAGAAGTACTGCTCCAATGTGACCGTTGTCCAGGAGATTCCAAGAGTATTTGATGAAGTCTCACAAGGGGAGAAAGTTGTCATTTGTGGAAGCTTGTATCTTGTTGGGGAAGTGCTGAAGTTGCATGAACAGAACACTGCATAGATCATTTAATCACACACCAGCTACACATCATGTTGCATTATTCAAACAAAGCTTCGGTCATAACAATAGAATTCATTCATAACATATCGGATCTTCTCAATCCACACTCCTCAATCCTTCCTCTTTCTCATTCTCATCCTCATCATCAGGGAGAGTAGTTTATTCTCGATCTCATAAACCTCTTCGTCGTTCAATTGGGCAATTGACTCATCATCAATTTCATCCAAAGCTTTCACAATCTCTTCACCTGCAAATAATTTGTCTTGGACCATCACAGCTTCTGCAGTAGATTGGATTGTAAGGTTTGGCATGGATGAACTTAAGGCCACTGTGTTTGGAACCAGCTTTGTCAAAGTGTCTGTGCCCAGTGGTCTTCTGTTGCGTCTGATTGGTGATGAATAGAGCATGCTTTTTTCTGGAGATGACAACGGACTTGAGTCATCACTATGGTGTCTCTTCTTTGAAGCGGGTTCTGATGATGCCCTCTTTCTCTTCAATGATGTGCTCTCCTCATACTCAACTCTGCTAACTTCGAGAAGTCCGACATCTGACGAATTCTCAGCTTCATTCTCAGCAACGTCATTTGCAGCAGTGGATTTCTGTTTCAGGGGGCTTGAGTCGATAAGTTGATTCTGTAAAGCATCAGTGTCCCGCAACTCAGCAAAATCTTGAGGTTTTCCAATCACCAAACTAGCAGCTTCTGTGTGTACCACTGTACTCAGGATGTCTCTCTGTTCTGTAGATGCATTTTCAACCAATTCTGGAGATGAGCTTGGAACAACGTTCATCAATACTGATCCTGGGTCCTCAATCACCTGTGTCTCCTTCATTCCAGAGTCATCAAGCGCTCTGGTGTCTGAGAGATTGGATGAGCTTGACTTCACTGGACTAACATCACCAGCTGCAATGGCTTGCGTAGAAGCCATCCCACTATCCGACGTATCAATGGATTTGTCAGAGCTTAGGACTTGAACTTCTGCCTCCTTTTGCTGATCAACATCATCCTCCAACTCCTTAGAGACGGTTGTTGTAGACTCTGGCACCTCAGCATCAATCACGAGTGTATCACGAAGACCCGACGACTCTTGTTCTGGTTCTTCTGGTTGAACTTCAACATTGGATTCTTCTTCCACTCCGATCATTTGAGTATCCTTGGTATCCAATGACTCAGGGCCACTGGAAAGCTGTAGACGGTGTAGTGCAGGTTCAATTCCAAGAATAGAGAGACATGACAATGGAAGTGTCTGAGGAAACACATTTGCCCTTGACTCCACGAACTGGATGTAGTAGGTGTGTGTTGTGCCCATAGTCTCAAGATTTTTATGCAGTATGTATTTGCAGTGATCCCACAAAGTCTTCAATACTCTGCAGATTCTCTGCATAAGTGGTTCTGTTAACCCAGGCATTGAGATCAGACTCAAACACAAAGATAAACCATGAGAAATAACAGGGTCCTGCGAGTCAAGGTCCCAAAGTGAAACAGCAGACATGTAAACGGTGAATAGCTCTTGCATCTTGGTATGTTGTTCAACAGTGTAAAAGTTGTGGAAGTCAATGGTGTGGAAGTAAATGTGTTCCTGTAGCTTACCAAAGAACTCAACTGGTTCCTCTTGTAGCAGCAGTGCAAATACCTCAATGGCAAAGTCACAGTCTTTTTTCTGTAGTCTGGTCTTCAAAGAATCTAACACTGCGGATCTCAAAGTTGGGAATTGTTTGTTCACAATAGTCAAGAGCTTCATGGTGTCTGCAGCTGACCAGGTACTGATTCTGAGCTCATTCCAGATCTCCAGAGGGGAAGGTGTCTTCGAGATAGCAACAATGAAGGCCTTGATCAACAAAAAGGTCTTTGGAATCTTTATGATAGCATGTGCAAAAGAGACTGCGTCTGTCTTTGTGAGTGATTTTTCCAACAGGAACGATTCCAAGTTATTTGTGATGTACTGAAAAACAACTTTATCTTCAACCTCGTTGGACAAGTCTTCAAATAATGCCAACTTCATTGTCTTGATCTGACCAGTAAGTCCCTTGAGAACATCAATGATCTTAACATCATACTTGATTGCTTCCTTCACGATTTCAACATAGATGTTGGAGTTCTCAACAGAGCCATCACTTTTTTCTGGGGCCTTCGCCATGCACAGAGCACCAAACGAAGTCTTAAACAAAATCACAAGTCGGTTAATATGTTCAAGTTTGGAATTTGGGCCATCGATACGCTCCAACCACTTCATGTAAGCTGGTATGAAGGACTTGTACTCTTGATGAACGATCTTTTGTAGCTTTGGTAGATCCTGTGGTGTGATTTCAGATGGCAAGCTCTTCATCTTCAGCATGAGGTGAGAAAGGATTCCAATTTTCAAGTTATCAGAGATTCCTGGGTTTGAAGATGCCCAGATGTGTTTTGTGAAGAGCTCAAAGATGGATTGATGAGACTGGAAGGTCTGTTGTGAAGTCAAAGGTTTGATCTCCTTGAGGTCAAATGCATCAACAGGTAACACCTTGGTCAAATAGAACGTGTAGTCTCTGCTCATACTCACCGGACCAACGAGGTGATGAATCAAGGTACACACATATTCACCAAGCAATGTACTCTCTGTGTTTGCAAATCTTGCAAGTG
This sequence comes from Petasospora maesae, assembly GCA_030563305.1. Classification (NCBI taxonomy): domain Eukaryota; kingdom Fungi; phylum Ascomycota; class Saccharomycetes; order Phaffomycetales; family Wickerhamomycetaceae; genus Petasospora; species Petasospora maesae. Next base: position 30,262 of record JAKUBT010000035.1, read on the forward strand.
TTGGAAGTATTCTTTTCTCGAGGTTGATCTTGATCTGATCTGAATTTTTGGGGTTACTCAACAAACCATAACAAATACGCCCCATGATAGATGTGAAGATCTGATCAAACTGGTACAATGGCGCGTACCCATCCAGGTCAAAAATGGTGAACATCAAGTCCAACAATGGGTCCATACCATGGCAAGGAACAGAACGACACACAATGTAAACCACAGCTCTCCATGTCTTAAGACCCATGCTCTTACATTCAACATCTGATCTCTTGATACAACTCACCAAGAACTGACACCAAGTGTTATCTGGTTTCAAGTATGTCTTTGCATCCTCAGGGTCGTTATATGTCAAGAGAGTAAGACCAAGCCAAATATCCATTGCGAGTTTGGTATGACCTTCATCAAGTAGTTCATACAACCTTGCTGTGAGATATTGCAAAGTTGGCTGTGAGAGATCCAATGGTGTTGATCCAATTGAGAGCTCACTTTCTTCATCCAAGTGCAAGGTCAAAGAAATAGAAGAGGACATCAACATCTTGACTTCAAATGATACGGCTTTGGAATAAATGTAAACCTTGGACACATCAAGCAACACCGATGCAGACACGGAAACGATCTTGATGTACAATGGAGATGTGAAATCACACAAGCAACTGAACAAATATGGTAACCAAACTTTAACGTTCTTCTCCATCATCGCAGTACAGTTCAATATCAACGATCTGATGGTGTTTAGCTTCTCACTGATCAACGACGCGGATGGGATATACTTCATGTTCATTATCGAACTCAACAGAATCTCCTGTGCATGTGGTGCGATCAAATTGTGTGCCTTTTGCTCTTTCAAGAGTTGTATAGTAGCAGTCAAGAGACTCTTTGGGACATTCTCTCTGGTGATAGTGGAGCATGCATATGTCATTACCCATTTGGCAAAAGTTCTATGTGTTGCGGTCCTCACCCATGATGTTGTTTGGATCTTGGGGTTTGATAGAAGGAAATTGGCAAGTTTGACAATTTGCACGTTTGTTCTTGTGAGGAATGGATCTGACAGCTTTGGACTTGCCTTTTGTAGATGCCTTTGGATTGAAAGACTCAAATTTGACAAGAATGGTGCAAGAATCTTGAGCTTAGCATCGGTCAAGTCCTTAACAAGAACGTTAAAAGTTGCATAGATCTCAAAATCACGATCACATTTGGCCATTCTTAGTACCGCCAAGCCACCAACGAGGATGTTTCTCAAGTGATTTGCCTCCTGGTCACTATGAATTGATGGTGGTGGACGTGGGATGTTCCCTGGTGCCCAATACTCCAGTTTGTTCGGTGTGATTGCGGTTGGTGACTTCAAAGTAATAAGGTCTTTCATCTGTGGTGGTGGACTCTCGCAGTGCTTCAAGATTGGTTTCCTCGGCGTTGGTGGAAGTGGAGTCCTTTGATCATGGATCAAATCCCTTGTGAATGTGACTCTTTTCTTCGTAGATGATTGGTTTTTGGTGTTGAGCGGTGATGATTTGGAGTGAGGTGTGACATCTGGTGCAGGTGACGGAAGCGGTGCCTTCTTTATGGGTGACGACAAAATCTGTCTGTTGATGTCCATTGCTGTGAGGGGTCTTCCCAGTGTAGGTGATTTGAGCAGCGGTACGGGCTTTCCATTGGGCCACTTGATGCGGGATGGTGAACTTGTGATGGTGCTGGTAGTAGTATCTCTCGATCCAGAGGTGTTCATCTGTGCTGTCCCTTTACCCTTCCCCTGCGGTGATTCTGACGGTTGCCGTGTTGTCATATTCGGTGTTGCAATAGATTATGAGTGGAGAGGGTAGTGGAGAGGGTAGGAAATGGTCCTTGAGTTGTCTCTATGTGTTAGCCGCCAGCAGTGGAAAGGGCCAAACGGTCCCACACGTACGCGCTCCAAGACGCGTGAAACTTCGCGAACTTTCGTGTCAGGTTCATCTTCTCCGCAAACGCTTAGTGTTATAGGTGGTAGTAGTGATAATGATGGTTAAAAGTGCGCTTGAGTATGTTCTGAAGACCCCTTTTTAATTTTCGATTATATGTCCTCCTGAAGTTGGTAAGTTAAGGAACAGATCTGGAGAGGTTTGTGTAAGAAAAGAGTTGATTCATTCTCCAGTCACGTGATTACAGTTGCAATCGAATCACGTGACCTCAAATAATCGCAGCGCGCCTGGGCGAGAATTCCAAGCGCCCGCACAAAAGAAACAAGAGCTTATCAGAGTTTCACCGATAACAAACCTTCTCCACCAAAGTGTATCTCCACACAAGTTCCATTCAAAGCAGCACCAAAAGAAAAGGGATCAAGTGTCCTCATTCAATTACGTACAACATTCTCTTGCATCGATCCGATTATTATGTGCATGGGAAGACCAACACACCTTTACAACGCCACCTCGGATGCCATATCTCTAGATCTGACCGAGAGACATGTCATGGAACACACACCAATCCCACATGACATCTATCTCCACAACCTTAGGGTCCATGAAATACGGAATATAGAGTTTGACCCTCAAGACCATCCAGGGTACCAATTGTTACAGCAAGATGATCTCCACTTTTTATCTACAACTACAGCACCAATGACACCACCTCCTTCATACCACGAACATGACTTCTATCCAGCGGAGAAGTATGAAGGAACGACGACGTTCCAGATCGGAAAATCTAAGAGTGGTCTGCCATTACCAGTCTCAACTCCCAACACAACAAGAAGTACCGCCCACACATTATGGAGTACGCTTTGGAAAAGCTCCGTTGTTGGGTTTGTTCTTGGAGCTATGATCGCATTCCCAACGTGCACACAGGGAAGTTCAACACACACTGTTACTGCACAAACCTCACACAGCATAATCAATTGATCGACGACTTGACTTCTCGATTGGATCTTGATCTGTCTAATCTATGTATACATCAACAGACATGGGCCACCGTGCATCTCTGCCATAACGTAGAAGCGTAGAAGTCCATCCACTACTACTCCCAAGCGTATACGCCAACGGCCCCTATAGAGGCCCCCCTCCGGTGGTGTGCGGGTTTAGAAGGTGGTAGGCGCACGCCAGAGAGGCCGTATCCCCCAGGACTTCTTGGCGCAATTCCGTACGGCGCTCTGGCTGGGAACTTGGGAGCTGGGAGGAGGAGGAGGAGGAGGAGGCCACGCTGTGATAGGCCAGCTGGCGGGCGGTGCGCTGTGGGGGGGATCTGGCCTTTTCTGATCCGTTGTTATTGGGAATTGGGAATTGGGAATTGATTGTGCTCCTGTTACGGAGTGCTGTGTGCTCTGGTTGGCGGTCTGGTTGGCGTGATTGGCACGTTTGTGTGGGGACCCCTTGGAGCTGGACCCTGCGACGCCGCTGTATAATTTTTGTTGACAGGTGCGATGAGCTCCTCCTGGAATCTGGAACTTGGTGGGTGGGAGAGTTTCGTATCCAGGCAACCGTTCCCTTGCTAGGGCATCTATCTTTCTAGTACTACTTCTACTGTTCTAGTATCACCATCCAGAGCCTCCAGCCTGGGCTCCGCGGGGGGGAAGCTTGGCCTGGCGGGAGGTGGGGACGTTGACGCTCTGGCTTTTACGCCGCTCTGCGTTGACTGCTGGCACTTCGGACTTGGAACTTGGACCACCCCTCTGCCTCTCTGTGCCTCTGGTCATAGAAGCCAGCTCGGTGCTCGGTTCCTGGCGGGAGAATGGACACATGGAGATCCAGATCCTCGTAGCGCTAGGGCTTTATGTGTGTGTGTTGGATTTGCGATGAGGAGGGCCTGGAGGCTGGGGGATCATGGCGTATCAGTGGTGTTGCTCCCTCGCAACTCACCCAGCCGAGCCAAGAAAAGGGCAGCGGTTCCTCTCTCCAATTCCCGCTGATCTGTTTCCTGTTAAGCTCTGGGCTTCTGGAACTTCTGTGGTGAGTACGCCCATCTTATCTGGCCCCTCCCCTTCCAAACTGAGCGGCGGTGCCGTTTGGGCTTTTGGCGCTTTGATCACACACACACACACGCACACGCAAACACTTCGGTTGGATAACTTTGCGCCCGCACGCGCAGTATTTATATACCCCAGGGCATCCCCCGGGGGGGCTTTCCCTCCCCTCTGACCTCTATACTTGGAGTTTGGTAGAGAAGACCGAACAGAGCCCACATAACTCATGTCCGCCTCCGACCTCGAGAAGAAGCCTTATGGCACCCTGTCCATGGAGACAAAGTCCCAGGAGTTTGACGATGTCGAGCAGTACGCCGTCCCATCCATCCCAGAAAACGAGGCCGATATCCTTGCCGTACAGGAAGGTTACAGACTCAAGAAAGATCTCAAGGCTCGTCACATCTCGATGATTGCCATCGGTGGTGCCCTTGGTACCGGTTTGCTCATCGGTTCAGGTTCCGCCTTGTCTTCTGCTGGTCCTGCCTCTTTGTTCATTGGTTACTCATTCATTGGATTCCTTGTCTATATCGTTATGTGCTGTCTTGGTGAATTGGCCACATACATCCCACTTGCTGATGGTTTCGCCGGATATGCTAACAGATATGTCGACCCAGCTCTTGGGTTTGCAGTTGGTTACTGTTATTTGTTCAAGTACCTCATTGTCACTCCAAATCAATTGACCGCTGCGGCACTTGTGATGCAATATTGGGTCTCTAGAGATTCTGTGAACCCAGGTGTTTGGATCGCCATCTTCCTGGTTATCATTGTTTGTATTAACATCTTTGGTGTTAAGCTCTTTGGTGAGATGGAGTTCTGGCTTTCGTGTGTTAAAGTTGTTATTGTCCTTGGAATCATCATGTTACTCTTCATCCTCATGCTTGGAGGTGGTCCAACTCATGACAGACTTGGTTTCAGATACTGGAAGGACCCAGGTGCATTCAAGCCATACCAGGGAATTGCCTCAGTGTCAAAGGGTAAGTTTGTTGCCTTTGTCAACGTGCTCGTCACCGCTGTGTTTGCCTACTCTGGTACTGAACTTGTCGGTATCACCATTGCCGAGGCTGAGAACCCACGTCGTAACGTTCCAAAAGCTATCAGATTGACCTTCTACAGAATCTGTATCTTCTACGTTGTTTCCGTGTTCTTGCTCGGTATGTGTGTTCCATACAATGACCCATTGCTCATCAGTGCAAGCAAGGCTTCTACCTCTGCCAATGCCTCTCCATTCGTTGTTGCCATCAAGAACGCTCAGATTAAAGGTTTGGACCATGTGATTAACGCATGTATCTTGATCTTCATCTTCTCTGCTGCTAACTCTGATTTGTACATTGGTTCCAGAACTTTGTACGGTTTGGCTTGTAACGGTAATGCTCCAAAGATCTTTGCCAAGACCTCCAAGTATGGTATTCCATACTATGCACTTGCCCTGTGTGCCTCATTCTGTTGTTTGGCATTCATGTCTGTGTCATCAAACTCATCCACTGTGTTCACACACTTTGTCAATGTCGTTTCCATCTTTGGTTTGTTGACATGGATCTCCATTCTTATCACACACATTTGCTTCAAGAGAGCCTTGAGAGCCCAGGGTGTTGAGTCAAGCTCATTGGCTTACACTGCACCACTCAAGTCATGGGGTTCTTGGGGTGCTCTTGTTTTGTGTATTATCGTTGCCTTCATCAAGAACTTTACTGTGTTCATCAATGGATTCAACTACAAGACATTCATCACTGGATACATTGGTATCCCAGTGTATGTCATTGCATTCTTTGGATACAAGATTGTGCACAAGACCAAGATGAGAAAGCCAGAAGAGGTTGACTTGATCACACTCAAGCACTTCATCGATGATGAGGAGGAGGAAGGTAAGGCTAAGGATGCTGCTAGACGTGAGAGATTGAGAGTGAGCAAGAAGAAGGATGGTGAATGGTTCTACGAGCACTTTGTCTCCTGGTTGTTCTGAAGACTCTGCTGTCCCTGTTAATTATGAATTGTGTTTTTTGCTTTGGGGTTGTTTTGCTGAGTACCATTTTATCGCAGTTACGTGTTATGATTTCCTTTTGACTTGTTGGGTTGTTGTAGTGGTAGAAGTCGTACCTCGTACTAGCCACAAGCCAGATGCACTGAGAGAGAGAGAAAGAGAGAGACGCACGGCTCGCTTCACCCCAAAGTGCGGGGAGACGAGACGACGATCACCACCCTCAAGGCCGAGAAAAGCAAAGAGGGGGGCGGAGGGAAACATGGGGACAGGATCCCTTGGGAATTGGAATAATGGACCGGCAAAGAGAGGCAAATGTGTCCCTGTGGGCGTAGAATGTTTGTGGGTGGATGACTCTGCCATATCTGTAGTTCGAGAGCCTCGGGATTTGGCCATCGTGCGGCCGGCAGCTGCTGGAGTGTTGGGCTCACCAGTTGCGAAGATCAGCGAGAAGCGAGAACAAGGGGGTTCCCAGGGGGCGAAGGACACAAGTTGCAAAGCGTGTTCCTAGCGGAAGATCCGGGAACTTGAGGAAGCTTATTGGCAGGGAATACTCTTTGGAAGTTGAAGTTGTATGGTGGTCAATCAATCATCGCCCTAACAACTTGAGGTCCGCGGGGGATGCGGTGACCGGGCCGGGGACCAGGATGCTCCTAAATTCTGTGCAGTGGGTGCAGCAGTGAGCAGCTTGTTCCAGAAGCCAGGAAATCGAACGAGCACAGGAATATATAAGGCGCGTCCTCCGCCCACGGTCCTCGATATCTGTGCATCCTCTTCTTCCCACTCTGTAAAGTTTCTTCTTGTTCTCCGGCAATGCTGTGGCTGTCCTTGTTCCTGCTCAGCATCCTGTGCCCGCTCATCGAGGCCTCGCAGTGGTCCAACGTCTCCATCTCCCAGGAGCAGTTCGACCAGCTTTCCACGGTGGTCCACTTCGCCAAAGTGGCATACTGCGTCAACGACACGAACGACGTCTTCTCCACTGGATTGTTCGAGGATGAGTGTGCTGTGAACAGCTGGTGCTCTTCTAACCCGGACGTTGAAATTGTCCTTGCACTCAGACCACCACACGTCAACGCCTCCGGTTCAGGTTACGTTGCAGTGGACCATGCCAATGAGATGGTCTACGTCGTGTTCAGAGGATCCGCTACAGACTCTGACTGGACCACAGACTTGACCTTCCAATGGTGTGACTACTCTCCTATCTACGACACAGAGCTCTCGGGTATGGACTTCAACACAACCACCAACTCATCCATCATCGACGAGGCTGTTAAGAAGTATGGAGACACTGACCTATGTGAGGATTGTAAAGTCCACTGTGGTATCTACATTGGTGCCATGGGATTCATGCAAGAGGTGTTTGACGCTGCTGAGCCATATTTGGAGAAGGGATACAACTTAACTGTGACTGGACACTCTCTTGGAGGTGCCTATGCTCCATTCGCTGCATTGGAGTTCAAGTTGCAAGGCTATGAGCCATTGCTTATCACCTATGCTTCATTGATGCATGGAAATCAGCAGTTCTCCTCATTCATTGACTTTGTCTTTGAGTCGATACATCACTCTGCACACATTGCCAAGGGAGAGCCATTACCATTTGGTTCATATGGAAGAGTGTTTGGATCCAACGACTTGATCCCAATGCTTCCACCATTCACAAACTTCACACACGCTGGTATCCAATTTGAGCTCTTCTCGGGACTCGAGCTGCCAACACCAAAGGACGATGTTAAGTTCCAAGGACCAACAGACAACTGGAAGCAGCACACCCTCACAGAAGCCTATTCCCTGTATGGAACCAAGGGATTCGACCTGTGGGGGAACCACCGTGCATACTTCATCGAGATGGGCTCGCCATGTGCTTCCTCTGACTAACGTTAGACACCTCTAATACAGTACTATAGTTCATAAGCAATTGGGCCCTGTAGACTCTGGTAGTTGCTGGAGATCATCCCTCCAGAAAGTCCCGGACGCGCAGTCACAATAGACCCGGCACCCCGTGTATGCAGCTGGAGCCATCGAGCATCGGGCCGCGTCTGTCGGTGAAGACCCCAAACGGCGGGTGCTGAGTCCTGACTCGTATAAAGTCCATGTGGGGCCCAACAACTGTTCACTCGCCCGTTGTTCGTTAATTGTGTTCAATGTTGGTTATTACAAGTTGTTGTGAGACCATGGTCTTACCCCTGACTCTTTCTGAAAGGGTGCCATGATAAGATCACGCACCCAAGGAGGGCTTGTTCGCCAGCGGGAGATCATCCGGGCCTTGTTCCAATCTCCTCCTTTGATACCTGAAGAGACACACCACGTTCTTATAAAGACACCACATCCCTCCATTGATCCCACGACGTTGTTCATAGGGTGAGTGCACACAGGCACCACCAATACATCCTACTCAATGCTGTTGTCCAGCTATCTCGCCCTCATCGCAGTGGTGGCATCCACAGTGTCGGGCCTTATCTCAGAGGCGCAGTACAACAAGCTCGTCGAGGTTATCCACTACGCAGATATCGCATACTGCATGAACAACGACACATTCAGCATTGGATACTTCAAGGATCAATGCTTCCTCTATGCCTGGTGTCAAGAGCATCCAACAGTGGAGATCGTGGCTGCAATCAGACCGGATCACTCCAAACATGAACTATCAGGCACTGCATACGTCGCTGTTGATGAAGAAGCTAAGATTTTGTATGTCGCATTCAGAGGCTCAAGGACCATTGGAGATTGGATCATCGATTTAAATTTTGAATGGTGTGATTATGCACCATACATTGGTTCCAATATGACAGGCTCTGCACTTGTGGATATGGATACAGATGCCATCAACTACTACGTCAATGCTCATGGTGACACTGACGCATGTCCAGGAAATTGTAAAGTCCATTGTGGTCTCTTTGTGACTTATGCTCAATTGATGGACGAAGTGTATGCTGCAGCTAATCCGTATTTGGAGAAGGGGTACAACTTGATCGTCACTGGTCATTCGCTTGGTGGAGGACTTGCAGGAATCGCAGGTATTGACTTCCAGTACCAAGGCTATAACCCACTACTCATCACATATGCTTCTTTGAAACAGGGTAACAGAGAATACAACTCCTTCGTCGATCATCATTTCAATACCACGGCAAAGAATGATTCCATTGCTGCTGGTGAACCATTTGACTATGGCTCGTATGTCCGTGTCTATTCACATTTGGACCTCATCCCACGTTTACCATTGACACTCAGCACCGAGGGGGACATCTATACCAATGGTGGATTGATATTCCAGATCACACAGAGTGGTGTATTGAATCAAACAAGGGATCAAGTGATGTACTTGGGACCATCGGATAATGCAATTGATCAGACGGAGAAGTTGGGCTGGGAGTACTTGAACCCGGTGACGTATGCACACCTCATTGTGGATCATTTGAACTATTTCATTCCGTTAGGTTTCCCATGTGTGGAACATCCAATCCATGGGCCTATGGGAGCTATTGAAGAGGTATTGTTAAATAACGGTCCTAAGGCTTGATGTACCGGTCTGCTGGATGGCGCACTCGCACGGACTCTCGTTAACCTGTGAGTGTTTCTCTTAATGTGATGATGTCTTTATATTGGTAAGCTGTCCTGACATTAATGTAGAGTCTAGTAGTCATATTGGGTAACCTATGTACCGAAAAAAATCATTCCAGTCCGATTAATGCTAAAGAAAGTGGCATTGAGGATCCAAGGGCATCCCGCTAACGACCGCGCGGGTAAAAAGTGTCATAGAATGGGCTACGGTCTCCCAAACGCATCAAGACAAACATATTTCTACTCAGAATGGATCCCTCAATCTTGCTGACGCACTCTTAGAATGACAACTGCTATTCCAAGAACTCGTATATCTGAGAAGTTTCTGGGAAAACATAGTGAAACAAATAAAGCTATGATTCTGACTCCGCTTTGTTTAATCTAGTCCAATTTTTGCAAATTTCTAACTACTGCTACAGTCTATCTAGCAGAATCACTGTACTCTCCGTCTAAACTACATCAATCTGGCTTATTTTGGGCGGTAAAGGACTACTGAAAGCCGAGTAATTGAATAAAGAAGTATAAGAAGCATGCATCCGGCCCGCGCTATTGACGAGCCTCAAACCAGCGGGAAATTATAACGTATCGGATCGCCTAATCACTCCCCTCATTATACGTTACTATAATTAGCCATACATTGTTCCGTGATATACAAATACAAAGCTATATAAACACAGACACACATAATGGCCTCAAACAGCTGAATACAGATCTCGCTGATAGAGCTCCTCATAAACACCATGCCTAATTATAGTGGCCCTGCAAGCCTTTCATCCAATCCCATCATATTTTGACCTTCTGAGTAGCTTATATTTCCAGCTCTGAAATTTCTCTAGGATTACTTCCTCTGGGGTAGACTTATTGTACAAAAATGTTTGATTTATATTATTGGTGTCCGGGTTTTGTACGGGTGATTTTCCCCGCGAAACGAGCTAACATGGGCAAGCGTGAAAATTTCCAATTTCAAGATGAAGCGGTGGCTCAATGGTAGAGCTTTCGACTCCAGTTGGATTAACAGTGCAATCGAAGGGCTGCAGGTTCAATTCCTGTCCGTTTCATACTTAATTTATTTTTTGAATTTTTTACAGATCTAAATCCAAGGAGCTTCTCATTGGCTACATATTGCGCTTGGTTTTAAATCTAGTGGAGTAATATTGGTGGAGTTATGGTGTTTTGAAGCTGTGCCTTGATGGTCCCTATGCGCGCGCGAGTTCAATGCTTAACGACGAGTTGTATACACGCGCATTAACACCAATCATGGCATCTCTGACTATCAGTCAGTACTTCTCTTACTTGAAGATATCCGTGGTTATTGGTATGTTGCTACATCAGGATTTGGTGCCGTAATTGTTGTTCATTAGGAAGCTTGAAGCTCATCGTATCCTTCAAACTTCTCAAAAATATGCAAAGTATTAATGCCTTTAAAATGGCTTTGCACACTTTCTCAATTCAACATCTCCAGTGCTTGGACATACCATTGTCTGCCAGTCGATGGCATACATCAATCCCCCCGCGCCATTTCTAGCTCTGGCAAACACCACACCTAAGTCATTTCTTGCTGTTGTCAAGTAGTAGTTCGTACCATCACCCAACGAAAGAATCTGTGCACGAACGATATCGCCTGGCTTGAAACATTCGATCATCTTTACTCTATCACGTTCTGTGGAACGCACATCTTGTGAACGGATGATTCCCTTGAATGTCTCACCCAGGTCTGAAGAACCCTGGTTGATTGAGAAAGTTGATGCACCGGACCCACCACCTGGGGCTGAGATTCCATGTCCGTTTGCACCAATGCCAGAATCACTCAACACGTTCCCAGCACCTTCCAGTGCAAGGATCTCCACATATGCCTGTTTGAGATTGAGTCTTGTGATACGTGTGAGTACGACATCACCTTCTTTCGGTAAACTTGTAGCACTTGTCTGTTTGTCCTTACCGGATGTGGATGGGATTGGGGAGACTGATATGGTGAATCTTTTCACATTGATCTTCTGTTTTGACTCTGGAGATGGCTCAGTATCGGTATCAGCACTGGTGGTGTCTTCAGTTGCGACGATATTCACTTTGCCGAGTAATGTGGATATGATTACTTTCTGTTTTGTTTTGCCCTTCTCGATCTCCTGTATCGTGGCTCCTGGGCCTGGCTCAAACTTGTGCACTGTGTCTGTGGAGTCCTTGACGGATCTGTAGATGGGGGATATCAGCTGTCCCGGGATGACAACTGCTGGAGCCGTGGACATTGCTTGTAGGGTGATATTAAATGTTGTTTCTGGTGTGTCGCTACTTGCTGTCAGCTGTGTTGGTGCTCGTCTCTGCTCAAATTTTCTTTGGTGAAGGTGTGCCCGCTTCCAAAAATTTGAAACCCGAGACCGCGGACTTTTGCGGCGGGGAGTCCCTTTCTCTCCCTACCTCTTCCCCGGTGTTTACTCTTGGCACTGCCTCGATTTTGACGTTGGTCCATCACCACTCATCCCTGGCCTTTGTTCATAAGGGTGAAGTTACAGTATCTTTACCGTTATGGTTGTGACACTGCCCAAGTGAGTGGTGGTACGGGCGGAGTATCGTCTCTCTTCCCTGCTGATCCTGGATGGGCAGTGCTAGACCATGAGCTTCGCACTACCACAACACAGCCCACAGCATGACACTGCTCTCACTAGATCCCTTTAACGGCTGTGATTGCAACTATCAACACTTACAAGTGACAAGGACTAGAAAAGTACTTAAAAGGGGACGAACCCCCTTGATTGACGGAATTGAGATACACAATGCATTGATATCAAATACCACCACCTCACACAGAGACTCAAACAAACACAAAAATAATCACGATGCTGTTCTTGTCTCCAATCATAAGACTTGCCACAGCTCCACTCCGCTTGGGAAGAGACGACCAATACTATATGGATCGTCGTGCTCGCCGTCACCATCGTCGTTCTCGTCGTCATGCTTCACGCTACCTCAATGGTCCAGATAATATCATTCTCTTACAACAGACTGGAAACCCTTTCACACCGGGTCCACCTCCCTACTGCCTATAAGGGGCTCTAAGGGCTAGACGTTTGAACGAATTGTTGATATTGATGTTTTTATTCTCATGATATAATCTTAGATGTACTTGATTCAATAAAGAGCCGTTAATTGTACAGCTAGCTATCATAGCCAGTAAGTCTTAGGGGTAATATCAAGTTCTAGACTACTGCAAGGTGTGGCAGTTATAGACATCCCGACAAATGAAGAGTAGAGAAATGTTGAAGTCCTGTCCATGGATAGTCCAGCCATGATTGGGGAAAATACTTACCAAGCAGGTTCGTTACTATCATAGTTGTAGTAGAATGGAGGAGGATGTGATCACGTGATTATGTGTGCCCCCTTACCAGATTTCTCGCGCGATCTCCCAGCACAGTCGATGAATTTTCCAGCAGTGTCAGGGTCCAAAGAGAGAGACACATCAGCGTCTTCAGAAGGCTCATCTCAACGCCTTAATAGCAGTCCACAATGTCCGCCACACAGTTCCCAGCATACGTCGATGGTAAGCCTCCAGTTGTGACACTTGCAGAGTACGACGATGCCGCATGGGCCAGAGACACTGCCGTCGACTCAACACCAGATGGATACATCGCAGTGAACATGAATGACCCAAAGCACATCGTTGCCAGACTCGATAAGGATGCCAACAAGACATTGGACGCCATCTTCAAGAGTGCGACGCAGCAGTATTCTGAACAGCAGAAGAACTAATCTTCCGCAAACTCTATACATGACTATCCCCCTCACACATCTCTCTGCATGATCGGCTCACTTTATTCAACAGTGAACCATCTATCCCCCCGCACACATTTTATGACCTTATTTATTACTTGCATTTCCCACCAACATACACAAATTCACGCTAATTCAAAGAAAATCTAATCACATGACATATACTAATAGCAACTCTATACAAAGTCACAACTTGTTGTCCTTCACAAGAGAACCTTCATCGTACAACTTCTCCAACACACTCTTGAACTTCTTTCTCGCATTGTCCCTCTTGAGCTTCAAAGTAGGTGTCAACACTTCATCTTCAATCTTCAATGGCTCGAAATCGAAATGGACATTGTGGATTTTTTCAAACCCTTGTAAATCGGCCTTGGCAATGTGTTTGTTGATCTCCTTCAGAACCAATTTCTTGAACTTTCGGTCTCTGAGGAGGTTGATCAGATCTTCACTCTTGATGTCAACGTTGTGATACTTCTTCAGCATCTGGGACACAATCACTGGGTCAATTCCTGCAACGCCAACGAGGTAGTTCTTCAAACTGTCTCCATGCACAAAGATCTGTGTCAAAAGTGGGGAGTGGGCCAAGTAGATGTTTTCAATCTTCTCTGGGGTCACATACTCGCCTTGTGCCAACTTGAAGAAGTTCTTTACTCTGTCAATGATGTATAGTCCACCATCATCACCGATGGCTGCAACGTCACCAGTGTGGAAGAATCCATCTTCATCGAATGACTCCTTTGTGGCCTTTGGGTTCTTGTAGTACTCACTGAAGATCTGTGGACCCCTAAGCATCAACTCACCACGAGGCATAGGCTTATCCTTTGATGTGTATCCCATTGTACTGGACAAATCTCTCAGTCTTACCTCACAAGTGCATGAAGGTGGACCTGAGCTATTTGTAACAACCTCTTCAAATGGATCACCAAATGACATTCCAGCAAAGGACTCCGTTGAGCCATAACCAACGCCAAATCCAACACAGAGGACATCCTTGACGAAAATGATAGTTTCTTTACCCAATGGTGCAGAACCTGTGAAGATCAACTTCATGTTATCAAACCCAAACATCTGTCTGACCTGGTTTCTGAGTAGCAGCTTATCAACTGGATGGACATTGGAGTTCTCAATTGCCCTACTTCCAGTTAAGTTATACTTGGCTTTGACCACAGCCCGGATAGCACCTTCAAGCTTGTTCCAAACTCTTGGGACAGAACACCAATAGTGAGGCTTACATGCAATCAAATCTGCAAACATACCTCTTGGATCAGTTGGAGTGGAGAGCATTGCAACACGCATACCGACAGACATGGCTTGTAACGTGTTTTGACGCTCATAGATGTGAGCAAGCGGTAATGAGCAAAGTGTTGTGAGTTGAAGACCTTTATCGTCACAGTTGTTTCTGAAATTCATGTACTTCTCCATGTTAACCTTGGATACTGGACGAGGTAGTGCAATGTTACAGACAAACACTCCACAAACGGCAATACGATGTGTCAACACAACACCTTTTGGATTTCCAGTGGTTCCTGAGGTGAACGAATACGTGTAGACCGTGTCTGGAGTTGGTGGGTTGAATGCCTCTCCACCTGGGAGTGGATTACGTTCACCAGTCTTTTCCACTGCACGGAAGTCCAATAGATCCAGTCCAGCCGCTTTGGCCTTGGAGAAGAGCTTGCTGTCATCGTGGTTGAAGTCATCAAAACACACCAGGATGTTGAGGTCTGGGAGTGAGCCTGACGCTTTCAGATCCACAATTTTGTTGATTTGGTCCTTGGACAGAAAGAGAATTGGAGATTCTGTGAGTTCCAGTATGTACTTTGAGGATGATGGTCCAAGTGTTGGGTAAAGAGCAGTGTTTGGTAAAGAGTAATCTCTGCACGCAATGTCAGTGAGCACCCACTCTAATCTGTTTGGAGAGAGGATCGACACTGTGAACTTCGGCTTCCCGTTCTCATAGTTAACACCTCTGTACTTTGGATGACGAGTATTCAAGTAGATCAAACCTGCAGCCAACTTGTTCTTGCGCTCTCTGATGGTGCTGTACTTCTGGTAGGTGTAAAAGCCATCGAACTTGTTCTTCTCCACGTTGTTGAAGCGTCTCACGCCCATACACCCAAAGTCGGCAAAGTTGTCACAGGCATTAGCAAAGAGCTTAGCCAAAGTGTTCAATTCCTCACCTGGAGCCTCCAACAGCTCACCACCTTGGAGACACGCGTTGCGGTAGATTGGAGAGTACCCTGGCTTCTCGGTGCCTGGGATAGGAACGGCTCTGTTGCGGAGGTCGAGGGGTAGGCGTCTGTGCAGCTCGTTCAGCTTGTCCATTGTGGTGTTTGTACTTGTGTGTATATCATGGAAGTGTGTTAGAGCATCAGCAAGATGGAGAACTCAGTCTATTTAAACGCCCACGCTCGGTAATACTTCAAGAACTCCACTTTTTGCACTTTTGCTCAGGAGGCTTCATACCCTGTACCCCACTCTGCACAGAAGCGTCACCCACCCGCATCCTCGGCACACAAGGCAGATCACACAGATCAGAGGGCGGGAGCAGGGGTGGGGGGCAAGGATCCTGTCCACCCGATTGGTGCAGTTGAGAGACACCTCTATGTATATCAGCCAATGAATGTCTATTCTGCTGTTATTGTTTGCTTCTCTCGGCCGGATCGGTGATGTGTGAGTGGGTGCTACTGCATGCGCGGGGAACTTGACAGGTTGACAGCTCCGGGCCTCGGGGGCTTCGTGTAGATCACCGAAACACTACTACTCGCACTTAACTGCGTTTCACTAAACTTTGAAGATAAGGACCGTATCACATTGTATCCTACTACTGCTGCTAAGGTATTCCCTAGAGTCTGCTGCTCTTGATCAATGACCCCTCATCGTACAACTTTTGCAAAACCTCTTTGAACTTCCTTCTTGCATTGTCTCTCTTGAGCTTCAGTGTCGGGGTTAGCACCTCATCCTCAATCCTCAAAGGTTCCAGATCGAAATGCAAGTTGTGAACTTTCTCAAATCCCTGTAAGTCTGCATTCGCAACATGACTGTTGATCTCGTTGAGCACGAGCTTCTTGAACTTTGGATCTTTCAGCAGGTTCAGCAGATCGTCTCCCTTGATGTCAACGTTGTGCATCTTCTTTAGCATCGTGGTGACATATTCCGGTGAGATACCAACAACACCAACGAGATAGTTTCTCATACTGTCTCCATGAACAAAGATTTGTGTCAAGAGTGGAGAGTGAGCCAAGTAGACATTCTCAATCTTCTCCGGGGTAACATATTCACCTTGAGCAAGCTTGAAGAAGTTCTTCACTCTATCAATGATGTATAGCCCACCGTCTTCATCAATAGCCGCAACATCACCGGTATGGAAGAATCCGTCTTCGTCAAACGACTCCTTTGTATACTTCTCACTCTTTAGATACTCTCTGAAGATCTGTGGACCACGAAGCATCAATTCGCCACGACGATACGGCTTTTCATGAACGCCATACCCCATATTGGACAGGTCTCTCAGTCTGACTTCACAAGTAACAGACGTTGAACCTGAGCAGTTCTTCACTGATGCTTCAAACGGATCACCAAAGCAAATACCAGCAAATGACTCAGTGGATCCATATGCAACTGCGAACCCAACACATAGAACATCCTTAATGAATTTGATAGTATCAGCTCCCAGCGGCGCAGAACCAGTGACGATGTATTTGCAATTGTCAAATCCAAACTTATGACGGATCCGTGTTCTAACAAGCAACTTGTCCACTGGGTGTGCCTCGGTTCCATCTAATGTCGCAGTAGTGTAGTTCTTTTTCAAATCTTCTTTGATTGCAGCCTCAAGTTTGTTCCAAACTCTTGGAACAGAGCAAAGATAGTGTGGTCTTGATGCAACGATATCTGAAAACAGAGCTCTTGGATCTGTGGGGTTTGAAAGCATACCCACCCTGAATCCCATAGATATTGCATAGAGTGTGATTTGACGTTCATAAATGTGTGCAAGTGGTAGTGCAGTCAACGTAGTGATTTGTTGTCCCCTATCGTCTCTGTTGTTGCCAAAGTCCGTATACTTCTTCATGTTCAGAACAGATATTGGTCTATGTAATTGAGAGGCAGCAGTAATGACACCACAAACAGCATTGCGGTGCGTAAGGACGACACCTTTCGGATTTCCAGTGGTGCCTGATGTGAATGAGTAAGTGTAGACAGTGTCAGGTGTTGGTGGGTTGTAGGCTTCCCCACCTGGAAGTGGGTTTCGTTCACCTGTCTTTTCAACAGCACGAAAATCAATCAGATCAAGGCCAACAGCTTTGGATTTCGTGAATAATGGACCATCATCGTGATTGAAGTCATCGAGGCATACCAAAATGTTCAGGGCTGGGAGAGAACCTGATTGCTTGAGGTCGATGATGCGGGGAACCTGATTCTTCGTGAGGAACAAAATTGGAGAATCTGTAACTCCGAGGATATACCGAGAGGATTCACGACCTAACGTTGGATACAGAGCAGTGTTTGGCAATGAGTAATCCCTGCATGCCAGATCGACAAGGATCCACTCAGACCTGTTTGGGCTCAACAACGACACCGTGAAGTTTGGCTTGCCATTGAGAGTAGATGTGCCTCTGTACTTGGTGTGTTTGGTAACAAGATAGAGTATTCCAGCAGCTATGTTGTTCTTCCTCTCCCTGACAGTCGAATAGCTCTGATATGTGTAGAACTGATCGAACTTTCTCTTTTCAACATTGTTGAAGTGTCTCACTCCTATGCAGTCAGAGTCTCCGAAAGTGTCACAGGCATTGGCAAACATCTTCGCCAAAGTGTTGAGCTCATCACACGGTGCAGAATATAGCTCATCATGGTCAAGAGAAGCATTTCGGTAGATTGGAGTGTACCCTGGCTTCTCAGAACCTGGAACTGGGACACCCTTGTGGCGCATGCTGAGCGGGAGACGATTGTGGAACTCGTTAAGCTGGGACGTCATGGCGGCTTGCTGAAAAAAAAGAGGAGTCAGCGACAATGGTATCCAGGAGGGTGATTGTGAGAATGGAGATCCATGTGGGTACGTAAACTCTTATATATGGAGTCTTGAACTCCTTTATGGTGGGGGTGTGGTCCTCACAAGCAAAATCCCGCTAAAGCTCGAACCCCACATTGAAAGGTCTCCCCTCCAACGTTGTACGGCAAAGGCCCAACCAGTCGATATTCTCAGGAATGGGACAGTGACATCGGCTGACTTGAATCAAGTTATCTCCACGGATTGGTCTTCACAGAAAGCAGGTAAATCATGAGGATAAACCAAAGCGCCGTGGTAGTTCTGTCTCTATACGCCAAGTGGTTAGTGGAGAGTGTGTGAGCGTGGATGATGATGGATGATGCTGTGTTCCCAGAACAAAAACAAACGCGCGGCAATCTCCAAACTTCCACAGCCCCAGGATCATCACCACAGCCACAACAGCAACGGGAAGCACCACACTTACACCCAATTGAGCCTACAAAACATCTCTGACAGACGGAAGGATGCCCAAGGCGATACAAGAAGCGGTCGTGCACGGCCTCACGCACCTGTACGAGGTTACCGCCCAGTACTCTGATAACGATGGTCACAACCCGCCCAACGACGCTTCAAAGAGAAGGCTTGCAGCGGCAGCGGCAGCATCTGTCATCGGTGCCAGCTTAGATAAGTTGAATGGTTTGAACAATGAATCCAACCGGACCGCTGGTGGAACATTCGCTGGTGCAGGTCCCAACTATAGTGATGTTACCTCTGATGGCGAGCTGGACTCGTTCTGGAGAGAGGATGACTGGGAAGGCCAATGGACACAAGAAGAGAGACGAGAGAAACGTAAAATGGAGAGGAGCCGGAGACATTTTGTTGACTTATTTTTTGAGAAGATGGTTGAACATGCCTTGCCACATGGAATTCCAGACCGTGATCAGTTAGAAGGCCGCATCAATGACCCACTCAGAAAGCAAACAGACCCACTTTCAATATCCAAGCTTGTCAAGAACCTCAGGAAACTAATAGAAAGACTTGGTGGAATCTTTCAAACCCAGTACTTCTTCATTAGGATCTTCCACTGGTCCAACCCGCCACTTACTTTATCCGCTCTCATGCTCTACACTTTGACGGTTCTTCACCCAATGATCCTCATGGCTCTGCCACTTCTGTTTTTATTATACGGTATCATGGTTCCTGGGTACATATACAGACACCCAATCCACAGACCAAGACTCATACAGACGCGTGAATGGGGTGACTCGCTGTTGAGCAAGTTTGCAAGACTTAAAGATGACAGACCTGAACTGGAGGAGTTCATCGAACAAAACCGGATGGATGAAGCTCTTGGTACGGACCGTGTACCGGAGTTGGATGAGAGGGTTTCGACAAGTTATGTTGTCGTGCAAAAGAACATGGAGTTCTTTGTCAACATGAGAGATGTTCAAAACAACATGACGAAGCTGTTGAAGGCTTTAGACAAAGGTGAGAAGTTTTGGTATGGAACTGCTGGATTCAAGGATGAACGTGTTTCAACATCTTTGTTCTTCAGCGTCTTCATCCTTGTCATTGTTCTGATAATTATTGGTCCATACATACCATGGAGATTATTGATGATTTGCAATGGTTGGTCGATTATGATTGCAATCCACCCAAAGATCAGAGTCCAACTTGTGGATTTGGCCAAGAGACTTCAACCTCAGAAAAAGGAGATTGACAAGATCGTGAAGGAGTCTGAGAGAAAGGATATTATCATCGACGAAGATCCAGATATCAGAGAAATCGAAGTGTTCGAGATTTGGCGCAAGAGTTGGACTACCAACGAATGGGAGTTCTATTTGTTTTCGACACAGGTCTTTGATCATAGCAACTCTTATCGCCAATCACAGAACCCACCACCGGGTGTACAAACTATTGAGGAAGTTGCGTGTCCTAAGAGCTGGAAGTTTGACGACGACTCTTGGAACATTGATTATGACTCTCGAGAATGGTGCCACAACAGGGGAATTAAGTTTGATAAAGAGACGTTTGTTGACATTAACAATGAGTTTTTGGTTGACGAACAGTTCAAGAGGAGAAGGCTTTATCGAAACGTTATCAGATATTCCAAACCCGCCCGCAAGCCTTCACACTTGCTTTGAATGATACTTATGACTTATGAATTTAAATGAATGCTATGCTGGGGGTTAACGACACAAGATGAGAAACTACTATATTCAGAGATAGACTACGTCACAGTTCAATATATGCCATTAATTGAGACAGCAACTGATAGTACATGCAATTATTGTGTTTTGTCCACCTCCTCGATGTCTTCATCAAGCAATGACTGTGCCTTCTCTGATCCTCTCATGGCAAATCTCTTACCAAACAAGACAAGAATCAACTTATCCAAGGTCTTGTTCAGCCATTGTGCACAGACAATAACACCACCATAGATAGTGGCAAGTCTAACAAGCCATGTCACAAATGGAATTCTTTTATCTTCAACGATCATTGTCACTGGTTCAAAGTCATACTTGAAGAAAATACCTGGGACGCCCCTGTTCTCCATTGAATAACTCTTCTTTTGAAGTGACATCGAGTACTGATTTGTGTCCACCTCAGCGCCAAGCTTGCGGTATTTCGTAGGCACAACAGTCAAGAAATATGTGAATGCATCCAAGTTTTTGTCAGTTGTTCTTGCTGTGGCATCAAGCGGGTTGTTGATGTATGGATAAAACTGTCCGAATGAAAGCTCACTGATAACGTGTGTGAAGTTCAAGGCCTCCATATCGACGTGCGAACGATCTCTGTATCCATAACCCTTAGCCGTGATGTGGAAATCACCAGAGACTTTAGTGACTGGGATACTTCCGTAGATATGACAAGCTGGTGCACCACTCTGTTTACTATCACCACGATCTGTGAACTGTGCAACGACACCTTCAGCCATGATGTGATCAAGATCTGGCGTTGTCACCTGCTTATCGTCATCCACTGTGTAGAAAGGTGGGATAAAGAATGAGAAGCCTTCGTATTTCAACTTCTCAGCGGCAAGGAATCGATCTTCAGTCAAGTCTCGCACGTTTGTATGGAGGAAATTACATGGCATCGCCACGAGGACATCCAAGTTGATTGTGAGGTTTTGCGAGATTGTAGGATCCACGATAAACTGGTGATCTACCCTGCCACCAAATAATGATCCCATTTCGATCCATGTGAGGAACAACAGTAAGAAAAATGTGAGGAAGGTAGAGTAAGAACCACGCTGGGATCTCACTGTGTGTGTTGATGCCACCTTCGCTGAAGACAGGGTTCTTGTTAGTCTGAGGGGCTCGTTGAAAGACCGGAAACGTGCAGCACTTACGAAAGGCATCAAAAGTTCGTAGAGAGGTCGACATTATGACCGGTTTAGGTGCTTGATTGTTGAGCTGAAGATGTCAACATGTCACTTGAAGGACACGTTTGTATGTGCAAACGACGCCAGCTTGTTGATGTTGTCGGAGATCGCCCTGAAGGTTCGCGAAGCCGCGAATATTTCCTTATCGGGATTTCATCTGGGGTATAGGCTGAAGGACATCTGATCAAACAACTCTCCATTTTTACGATTCTACGTGCTCTTTACATATCGTAGATAGTCATGTAGCTGACAATTGAATCCATAGGTTAAACATTTCCAAAAAGCAAAGTCCCCGTGGTGGATTCTGCTTGAGATGACGATAGCTGCGCCATCATGCACATGTCGAGCCCGCTAGGATGATATCACAGCTTTGATTGAGAAGAGCGATACTCTCCTACTTGAGTGATATACTTGCCTCTGTTTTGACCACTGAATAGGCCGGTCCAGAGCTCTGGAACTTTGGCAAACTCATCGCCTTTAGCGGTGACAATGGTCTCTTGGAACTTGTTCATGTCCAACGTTCCCTCCGCGAGCCATTGAGCAAGATCAGCAGATGCCTTTGGGAACTGTTTATAGTCATCTGACACAATCATACCTTGAATCAGTAGTCTCTTTGTAACAACAACAGGATATGTGGCAAATGTGAAGGTCTTGTTGTCGTTGTAGGTTGCAATGGAACCCACCTGAACGATCTTACCTCTGATGGCCATGTACGGCAAGGCGTGTTCCAAGAGCCAGCCACCAACAAGGTCAGCAAACACGTCAATATCATCCTTACCACGAGCTTTTGCAAAATCCTTTCTGTAAGTCTTGCTCTTGTAATCCAAACATACAACTTTGTCACCAAGTGTCTCAACCCACTCGCACTTCTCAGCACCGCCAGCCACAGCGATGATCTTCTTTGGTTTGAAGACATGTGCAACGATTTGAACCAGTGCAGAACCAGTAGCACCAGCGGCACCATTGATAAGCCAAGTCTTACCTTCATCACTTGGCTTGATACCTGAGTACTTCATAGCAATGAAGTAAGCTGTGAGTGTAGTGAAACCCAGTGCAGAGAAGTACTTCGCAAGGTGTGGGACTCTTGAAGGCTCAAGTTTTGTGACCATTGGAATTGTCACTTTTATGATGTTATGTGTTGACCAACCGATATCACGGGATGAGACCCAGTCACCTGGGTTGTACTCGTTGGAGTTAGACCTGATAACTCTTCCGATCCCAAGAGCTGGACACACCGTGTTCAATGGAACAGTTGGAAGGTATGACATGTTTCTGGTGTACCAAGTCTTCTGGGCTGGATCGTTGGATAGGTAGACTGTCTCCACCAGAACTTCATCTTTCTTGAGCAACGAAGGGTCTTCAGTGTCGTAAACCTTTGTAACTAGCTTGAAGTTTGAATCTGGGGTATCGTACTTGAGGTTCACGTTTCCCTTGAAATCGGTGTACTTGGTGAGCACCCAGTGTTTGGCTTGTATCTTTGTCATGGTTGATTGTTGCTTCACTCGATGATGGGACCAAGTCAAGGAAGTTTGTTAGCTAAGTCATTGAATGTTTATCAAGTAATAAGTTCTGAGATCAAACATTGAGCAAGGCCGATGCTTAAAGTACCTTAAGGTGTCCAGTGGAGTTGCTCCAGAAGGCCGCGGTCTGTCGATGGCAGCCGTGTGGGGTATACTGAGCACTGATCGACGGCAAACGAGCGGACCTCGGAGCACGGAAATCGTCGGAGTATTTGAGATTGTCACGTGACTCTAACTCCGACAACCGCCACCAGCCGCAAGAACGCTGTGATGTGCACAAGTGGAGCCCTTGACGCATCGGTTTTCGAGTAAAGAGATATAGGATCTTGCCTTAATTGAGAGGCTGTTCACATCAGAGTTCAGCTAGAATATTTTGTGATCCTGTTACAAACATGTTAGTCCACTACTACTAGTCCAACGGCCAGCGCCCGCGGCTAGACACCCTCTTTGGACAACGCGATCTTGGCTTCCGCCGCTATCTGGTGGAGGTGCTCGAGTCTCGAAGATTTTAGTTAAAGACACAGAGACCTCTGACTTTCCATCACAGCACGAGCGCACACTAGCCTACGTGCCTTCTACCAGTACTCAAGAAATACTACAATGTCGGCCAGCAGTATCAAGAAAGTGGCCATCATTGGTGGTGGTCCCGGTGGTCTCGTTGCAGCCAACGAGTTCCTCGACACGAAAGATCCACAGGGGAATCCAGCCTTCTCCTCTGTCGTTGTATTTGAACAAAAAGACCGTATTGGAGGTGTATGGGCATGGGAACCACAGACAGACAATGTTACTACTGAGATGCTCCAGGGTGAGTATTGGACCCCTAGAGAGCTTCATTCAAAGATCCCAACACCAGAGGCACTCGCTGATGAACACACCGTCGAGAGTCCATTTGAGGTGGAAATGGCCGACAATACGCGTCAATGGAAGATATCTGGTGTGTATCCAGGTCTATACAGTAATGTTGCTGGAAGTTTGATGACCTTCTCTCAGATGGAAAGAGTCACAGAAGATGAGGCATCCCCAATCAAACCACTGGTCACTCATACAGAAGTACTAAGGAGACTGGAGAAGTTTGCAAAGGATAAGGATTTGATGCCACACATTCGTCTCAGTACACAATTACAAGATGCTGTTAAAATTGGAGACAAGTGGGTCTTGACACTCAGATGCACCAAAGATGGTAGGGATCATTGGTATAAGGAAGAGTTTGACGCAATGGCCATTTCTGCCGGACATTACGCTACCCCATACATTCCAGAGATCAAAGGGTTCTCCACCAGACCTAATGGAACATTTTCACACTCGAAGGCATTCAGAGACAAGAACGACTTCAAGGACCAAACTGTGCTGATTGTGGGATCTGGATTGAGTGGTGTTGATATCGCTCAGTATGTCTCATCTGGTTCTAATGTGTACATGTCTCGTACTCCAGGGAAACAAGAGATCTATCCATGGGTTACACAAGCAGCAACTTCTATGCCGAACAAGCCACGTATCGAGAGTATTAATGGTATGAACGTTTCATTTGTTGATGGTACTTCCATGGATGTGGATCATATCATCTTCGCAACTGGGTACCATTGGGACTGGCCATTCCTTCCAGAAGGTTTGGTGAGCATCACCGGTGGTCCAGCCAATGTTCCATCTGGTGGTTCGAGAGTTAAGGGTCTTTACTACCATACCTTCTGTATGCAAGATCCAACTTTGGGATTCCTAGGAGTTGCAGTTTCAGCATTGAAGTTCCATACGTTGGAGGTTGGATCCGTTGCATTGGCAGGTGTATGGTCCGGATGGAGATCATTGCCATCAGTTGAAGAACAAGCGGAATGGGAGGAACAAAGATTGGCAGAGACTAAGAACACTAATGCATTCCACTACTATTACTACCAGGACAAACTGCCAGCTTGGTTCGGAGAGGTGATGGAGAAGTTTGCCCTCCCTGGCCGTGATAATCCTTTGGCCAACGAGGATGTCAATGAACAGACTAGAGCCATTAATGCTGCTGGAAGAGCCTTCTTTGCCATTCAGGCTGATGATCCAGCATATGCTCACTTGAAATAATTCATGGCCAGTTGATATGACTTGTTAAGCGTAGTAGACCCCCACTCACCGCAATGGAGGTGGGAGAACAAGCAACCTCGATTATTATAGACGAGCTGGTAACCAGCAGAACAAGTCGGGATCAGTGATATCCGCAACATACCACAGCCCCGACCATTACAAACGTTTCATGAGTGTCCAAGACGTAGACTATCAAAACCACCACCAAATAAAGCGAAACACCGAGCTTTGGGCAACAGCCACGTCCCTGGACTCTGATATATAACTGCCCGAGAAGCCACCTCCCCGTAAACCCCGAGCTCCGGTCGCTAGCAACCGGAGCACCGAGTAACGCCGAGCCGGGGGTTTGTAAGCTTTGGCCTCAAATTTGGCTGGTGGAGCAACTTGGCCGAAGCGACGATTTCACTTGCCGAACGCTCACCCGACTCTGGAGCCTTCGATGGTGACAAGCCTCACGGAGCTTTTGTTGAGTCCCCCAGCCCCCGTGCGCTCCCATTTGTCATGTGGCGACGTGGCGACGTGTTGGTATAAAAGGTGGTGACCGTCCCCCGCTGAGCTCATACAATCTTGGATCCCCGGATTCTGTATAGCCAGACAAGCATCAATCACCAGTTGACTGTCAAACAAACTTACATTCTCAACTCTACATCCACAATGTCCTCCACAGTTCTCGTTACAGGTGCCACCGGGTACATCGCTAAGCACATCGTCGGCCAGCTCCTCACCAAGGGATACACCGTCATTGGAACCGTCAGATCTGACTCCAAGAAGACCCAGCTCGCTGCCCAGTTCGAGAAGAAGCACCCATCGGCCAAGCTCGAGCTCGTTGTCATCCCAGACATTGGTTTGGCCGGTGCCTTTGACGAGTTGTTCAAGTCCCACACCGAGATCACCTCCGTCATCCACGTTGCCGCCGGTGTCGGTTTCGATGGTGAGCCAGACATGGAGAAGGCCTTCTTGTTCCCATCCTTGAAGGGTGCCCTCGAGATCTTGACCGCCATCAAGAACTTTGCCCCACAGGTCACCAGAGTTGCTCTCACTTCCTCTTCTGGTACCGCCATGGATGTCACCAAGATGGGTGATGAGTCCTACGTCCACACTGAGGAGTCCTGGTCTCCATTCTCCTGGTACACTGCCCCACCACCAGCTGAGCTCGGTCTCATGGGTTACTACGCCACCGCTAAGAAGGAGGCTGAGGTTGCCGCTTCCAAGTTCATGAAGGAGAACGAGGTCAACTTCACTCTTTCCCTCATCTTGCCAAACTTCGTTCTTGGTCCATTGTACTTCGACGAGGATGCTCTCGATGGTGCCATTGGTGGTACCTCCACTTTCACCTTGGTCACCGGTGCCTTGAAGACCACCCCAACTGACAAGTCTGCCCTTGCCGGTGCCATGCCATTCTCCATCGTCCCAATCGATGTCCGTGATGTCGCTGCTGCTCACATTGTCGCCATTGAGAAGGACGTTTCCGGTCAGAGACTCATCCTTGGTATCAACGCGCACGTTAACCCAACTGTCTCCTTGTACTACGCTAACAAGCTTTACCCAGAGCTCAAGGGTAAGATCTACCCAGCCACTGAGGAGGATGTTGCTCAGAGTTTCGTTGGAACCAAGTTCTACTTCGACAGCTCTAAGAGTACCGCTGCTTTGGGATTGGAGTTCAAGCCATTGGAGACCACTTTCAAGGATGCCTTGGCTCAGTACATTGCTGTCAACAAGATTGAGCTCTAAATTGTTAGTTAGATAAGACCTTATGATTTGTACGATCCTATGTGATATGATGGTATGACACAATACAAAGATCGATTTTTCTTAACTCTTTTGATACTAGTAGTCATGTAACAAAATTAAAAATGTACTATTCTCTAAGTAAAACACTAACACAGATGCAATTGATATGTCCTCTCTCTCAACATGTAACTCCTTAAACCTTCCTAAACTGTATGGAAGGCTCTCAAATTTGGGAATCCCCAACACTTGTATCCAATTCTATTGGCAACAAAGCAAAGTCCCTCTGTCTCAATACCATCCCAACCTTCGGCTCTTTCCCATTTGGTTCCAATGGCGTAGAAAGGTGGGAAAATGGCACCTTGTCTATACACGTTGGCCTTTGCGTACAAGACTGCACCACCAACGGATTTCAACTCATATCTTGCCGATAATGACGTATCAAGTCCATAATGCTCAAGGTTGTTTGAAAGATCAAGCATATGGACCGCGTCTGAAGCTGGACGTGGTTCAAAGAAGTATTCAGGGTCTTCATCCATCATTTGCTCTTCTTCCAATGTTGGCTTCACACGTGATCCTGCCCATGAGTTGAGGTCATAGTCTGGGTGTACGACTTTTCCCTGTGGTGTCTTCATGTCCACTCTCACTGTGGCGATATCTGCATCTGTGTTAATGATCTCCGTGAGCATGTTTGGTGGTAGTTCAATGACATCTGCATCCATGAACAGAGTATGTTGTTCATTCTCGATACCGTGTGAGACCAAGAAGTTACGCATCTCCGAGAGGACACGTCTTCTTTGCTTTTGCACGGATGCCTTTTGTCTCTCTTCTCTTGCAAGTAAGAGTTTGTCCTCTAGGAATGGTGCGTGTAGCAATGTGATTTTGGAATATGATTCTGAGAGCTCTTCAGCTTGTTCTGTGTTCTTCACGTTGTTGAACACTGCCTCGATGTATTTGTCAATTCTCTTAAAGATCTCACCATCTCCGATGAGGAAAGAGAGTGATGTCTTTGGATGTGGGAAATCTTTGATTCCATCCAGCAACGTTAGGAAATCCTCGTATGTACGTTCTCTTCCGAATGCATCTGTGAATGAGGACAAAATCACGAGCTCGTTTCGAGAAGCGTCATACAGTCTTGTTCCATCCTCTCTAAGACCAGTCTTGAATGAGTAAACGGACTTCACGTACTTGGATTTGACATCTTCCACCTTGATCATCTCATGGTTCACCTGGACACGACCAAAAGCCGCATTCTTGTCCTTCACGGCCTTCTGTGCCACTCTTTCAGCCTCTTTCACTGTTCTCCTCATCTCGTCCATCTCAGCTTTCATCTCAGACCTCTCCAATTCCAATTCTGATGCCAACTTCTTCTTCAGGAGCTCATTGACCTTGGTCTCGATCTCGTGTTTCACCAGCACCTCTGGGGCGTTGTTGTCTGTGATTTTGGCCGTGACTTTTGCATGAGAAGTGGTATCAAGAGATCCAATCATGTTCAAAAGGTCAGTCATGGCAAAGGAGGACTCCTTCTGGGATGAAGTGAGCAACACGGCGGCGACTCCAAGGGTGACGAGGAGCACCAGGGTCCAGAGACGCGGGTTCAGACGCAGAACCAGGGGGGGGGGGGGGGGGGGGGGGGGGCAGTGGGATCCAATTGGCAGTGGACTTTTGGGGAGGTGAAGTGATGTGCTATGCTGGATGTGTTGTGTGGGAAGCACGCTGGAGACGAAAACTTCCAGCCTGTTTTAGTAGGTGGGGTGCAAGGGCCGTAGTTTCAGTGGAGTTTGTCGATGAGTCGGTGCTCTTCCCTGTTCCCCTGTTAACAAATTCCGTCTTCGTGTTCGCGTGCTCCCGGGTTCTGGTCGAGGGGCAACAGCAACACCGCCGGCACGTGCCCTGGGAGGATCCTGATCCCTGCTTCCCTGTCCAGTGTGGGGCTTGTGTCCTGTTCTTGTGGTGGTGCTCGCTTGTCTAGTGCCTATTGTCCATCTCTGCTACGGTACCAGGTGCTGTGTGCCACTGTGCTGTAGACGATATTTATGTACCCCATATACAAGTCCCGATTACCCGTCCTGCAGCTCCACGTCGTGGTAGCACACCAGGTTGGGCATCCCCCAGCACGAGTACCCCACCGTCTTGGCCTGGTAGCACAATCCCTCGGTCTCGATACCGTCGTAGCCCTCCAGACGTGCCCACTTGGTGCCCACGACGTAGAAGGGCGGGAACAGGATACCCTGCTTGAACACCTCTGACTTGACGAACAGCACCGCACCGCCCACAGAGTCCAGCTCGATCGTGAACCCACGTCTGTTGGTGTTGTGCCACTTCTTCGGGTCGTTGATGAAGTCGTGCATGTGTGCTGCCTTGTCAGGGACCGGCTCAGGCACAAAGAGGTAGTCTGGGTCAGTGTCGAGCTTCTTCTCCTCTTCAGCGGTAGGTGTGCGTCTCTCTCCCTTCCACGAGTTGAAGTCGTAGTTCTGTGCTCCTCCCTGGCGAATACGTGGCACCACAATGTCCTTCTTGGACTTCTTGAACAGCTGGAGCATGTCCTTCGGCAGGTTCAACATGTCTGAGTCGATGCACAGCGAGTACAGCTCGTTGTCCAGTGCACTCGTCACCAGGAAGTTTCTGGCCCTGGAGATCGCACGACGGCGCTCCTTCTGCACCGCCAATGAGTGTCGTACGTCTCTGTCCACGGTGTACATGTCCTCAATGAATTGTGCATGGATCAGAATAACTTTGGAAAAGAATATCTCATCCTCAATGGAGTCAATCAGCTTTTGTACAACGTTGAACTCCGTGGCTGATCCAATCAAGAGTCCCAATGTCGCGGATCGTTGTTTGAAATCAACGTGATTAATGGTGTTCAGCATGTCTTTGATTGTTCTCCCCTTACCGTAAGATCCTGAGTGTGCAATACTGATGAGGACAATCATCTCGTTATCATCTGGACCTCTGTCCGAGGCCATGTAGACCACTTTTTGGTATCGAGGTTTTCCCCTGTAGAATTTACTCTTCCAGAATCTCTTGTTGATCTTCTTACCCATGAAGCTTGGGAACTTGAATGACTTCGACTCAGCGAGAGATTCATCTTCTTCTCTCTCTTGCTCCAACAAGTTTTCCAAATTGACAACTTTTTCATTCGCTGCTTCCAACATGTTCTTCAAGTCTTCAACGTCGTCTTCCTCTTCTTCATCTTCGACGAAATTCTCATTCATTGCGCCATCTTCCTGAAATGACCCAGATTGATCCACATTGGAATCATCTTCAAGTGTCTTCTGAGAATCAAGTCCACTGAACATATCAGTTCCAAGTTCTCCAAGCGAATTCAAAGCTTCAGCTTGGTTTCTTAGCGTCTCTGTGAGTTCAGTGTACGTGGTTGGATTGAAGTACAACACCACTGATAGTACAACAGCAGCACCTATCACCACGAAAAGCAACCTCCTTAGAGACCCTGAGACCCGTCTTAGTCTCATAATTGTATAGCTGAATGTGTTTGTGGTATGCAGATGTAGTGGTCGTCTGTTGTGATTTGCCGTTGTTGTCTGTTAATTATACAACGTGTTTCGACTCCCTGAAGTTGTGCTTCAACAACTGAATGAATATGGAGGTCGTGGTAACTTGGTGTCTTTATCTCCCTGTGTCCAAGGGCAGCCACTAATGCCTTGTTGAACTGAATATGTGATGGGTGGAGATACGCGCTGAAAGAGCTGAACTCTTGTGCCCGTGACGTGTGCCCAATAAATAAAAAAACCTCCAAGGCTTTGCTCGTGATCGACAGGCGCAGATTGTAGTGCTCGGTAAGTGGGTGGGAGGAGGCCAATCCGTCAACAACAGTAGTCACACGCGGGTTTGTTGTGCGTGTTGATGAGGGGCCAAGTGGACAATGTAGCTGTGCCTGTCTGATAGCGGGAGGGGGGAATAATTTTGCTGTCTCGTGAACAAGCCCACGTTTGCAGCAGACGCGTAGCGGAGAAATCAGAAATCCACAGCCCGCGTCCAACGAGGATGGATCGTCGCATCGAATCAGAGATCGGACGGACCCACAAAATAAGTGCTGTCTGGCATTTGTTCACTTCTCAGTGCTACCATCTACAGAGGTTCTAAACATGAAAACATCAGGGCTGCCCTGTTTTTTTTTTTATATCTCTATAGAACAAGAAAGAGCTTACTCCGACGCGTCAATGTGCTGGTCGTGCATCTTAGCATAACGACCGGATGGGTCCTCAGCACATCCCCAATCAGCCTTTGGAATCCATCTCATCACAGTGTCAGCAGCAGCCTTGGATGGGAACAACTCGTCAAACATGCATCTGTACCAGTATGCCTCCTTTGTTGTTGGAATGTCGTCACCCCACTCTGGCTTTGGTGTCTTGAACTGCTCATCGGACACAGTCTTCTCGGCAGTGTCCTTAAGACAGTCGATCCAAGAGTAACCAACACCGTCGGAGAACTGCTCCTTCTGTCTCCAAAGAATCTCCTCTGGCAAGTATGGCTTAGCGTCTGGCTCATCGGAAGTATCAAAGGCCTTTCTCAAGATGTACTTCTCAATACGTCCCTCCTTCTGGTTGATCAACTTGTCCTCTGGGTCAATGTTCATACATAGCTCCAAGAAGGCCTTGTCCAAGAATGGAACACGGGCCTCAAGACCCCAAGCCATGGTGGACTTGTTGGCTCTCAAACAATCAGACAAGTGCAAGTTCTTAACTCTCTTAACACACTCAGTGTGGAACTCCTTAGCGTTTGGAGCAGATCCAAAGTATAAGTATCCACCAAAGATCTCATCAGAACCTTCACCGGACAAAACCATCTTAACACCCTGGGCCTTGATCTTTCTGGACAAGAGGAACATAGGAGTGGAAGCTCTAATTGTGGTAACGTCATATGTCTCCAAGTGGTAAATCACATCAGACAAGGAATCCAAACCTTCTTGCACTGTGAATGTGTGCTCGTGATGGATTGTACCAATGAACTTGGCAACTTTTCTAGCGGCAATCAAATCTGGAGCACCTGGCAAACCAACGGCGAAGGAATGGAGCTTGTTCCAACCATGTGCGTGCAACTCACCAGAGTCATCAATACCGGCAAGCTTCTCATCATCGTCATGGGAAGAGGCCTTAGCGGTCTCTCTAGCGGCAATAGATGCAATCAAAGAAGAGTCCAAACCACCAGAAAGCAAAACACCATATGGAACCTCAGCCATCAATCTCTTTCTAACGGCAAGTTCAAGTGTGGTTCTCAAAGTCTTGTAATCAACTGGGGTAGTTGGGATCTTCTCCTCGTCCCACCAAGTTGGCTGGAAATATCTTGTGAGCTTGTCTGTCTGGGAGTCATAAACGTGGCCTGGTGGGAAGGCAATAATGCTGTCACACTCATCAACAAGACACTTGAGCTCGGAGGCAAAGTACACTGTCTTTGGAGATTTGGATGATCTACCCATGTAGAGCGTCACAACACCGATAGGGTCTCTGGCGGCAACGATACGGTCCTTTGGAGCATCGTAGAGCACGAAGCCAAACATACCATCAAGGTGCTTTGGAGCATCGATGTCGTACTTCTGGTACAATGGGATGATAGGCTCACAGTCAGATAGTGTCTTGAATGGGTAGTCAGCGCACTCCTTTCTCAAGTGGATCTGGTTGTAAATCTCACCGTTGACGGCAAGGGAGAGGGACTCATCCTGGGAAGTGATAGGCTGGGCACCAGAGTCGAGACCCACGATGGAAAGACGCTCATGGCAGAGAATCGTGGAGTTCTTGACGAGGTTACCTGACCAATCTGGACCTCTGTGTCTGATTCTCTTGGTGTACTGGAGGGCCTTGCCCTTGAAGGCCTCCACGTGATCCTGCTTGTAGGCAGCGAAGATTCCACACATCTCTGTTGTAGTGAGGGGAAAGTGAGTGTAGCGGTGAAGTGGGAGAAAGAGAAGAAGAAAGTGCCAACAGACTGGCTGGCGGTATCGATTTAAAGGTCAAAAGTGAATTTTTCAGCGATCGTGCGCCGGTGGGATGTTGACTCATCGCGAATTGCTTCATTTGGCCCCCCCGCGGCCGGGGGTTTCGCGAATTTCTTGATAACGGAGCGACTTCCGGCCACGACTTCCGGCCCGGCTATTATAAATGCACTTTACGTATCGCCTCTTTAGATCTGTTAGTCACCATTACTACTGGCTTAAAATCCGATCAGATTTCTACTTCAAAGTGGTCAAAAAAAACAGAGAAACAGCAGTCATATAAAGGGGGGCATTCGTATACAAAAGAAGAAGTCACAAGCGTAGATGTGTGTCGGTGATAGGAAGTTTGGCAGTATGTCTGTGGGTGGGGAATCGGGATCTCACTGTGCCTCTGACTCAGCGATACTAGGAGCATAGCTTGGCGGATAGTCTGTGTCGTCCTCAAAGTTCGTCTCGTCACCATCATTGTCATCATCGTCGTCCCCATCATCATCGTAGTCATTGTCGTTGTTGTCATATGGGTTTTCAGTCTCTTCCTCATCCTCTTCTCCATCCTCATCACCATCTCTTTGATTCTCCTCAGATTCAATCTTCATTTCCTGACAAATGTCATAACATTCAGCCAGTAGTGCAGTGAGTGTTCCTTGACCTTCTGGAATCTGACCGTCAACGACAAATTTACCATCATCTCTCAAGTTGTCCAGAGAGGCAAGCTTCATCTGATATGGGTAAAGTTCTCTTGGTGAGTTGATGCCACCCATTCTCTTGACTTCAAGTAGACATCTGCGAACAGTCGAAAGTTGGTTATGAATTGGTTGCAGTGCCTCAGACACTGGCTCACTTGATTCCAAAAGCTTGTAGACAATGGCGTAGCATCTTCTGAGCAAGTACAGGAGAACCGATTGGCCCTTGCTTGAAGAGTTATCCTTCGTTGGGAACTTCCCGTTTACTCTCATGTCATCAATCTCTTGTAGTTCCTTTTGGTATGTGTACAAGTCTGTTTCTCTCAAAGTCCATCTTCTTGTGACGAGGAGGTCCTCCAGTGTGGTCTTAACCTTCAAAAGACGGTTATAAATCGGTAGCAAGCTCTCATCCAGCTTGAAGTTATGCGCATGTAGATCGTGAATCAATGTACTGCAGTCATCCAAAAGACCATTGAGAACACTTTGGCCGTTTTCTTCCACTTTTCCCGTCTCTAATGACCTAAATTTGCCTGAAGTGTCTCTGTGTGTCTCCAATTCATGGAGTTGCTGTTCGATTGCCTCCAGCTCCTTCTTGTCATAATCTGGTCTTGAAGCCAAACTGAGAAGCTTCCGTCTATTTGAAATCAACTTCTCCAACAAGCTCTGCAAGGACGGTTCAACGTCCTCCACTTTAGCCGCGACTTCCTTGTATTCATCAAGGCACTCCTGGAGCTTATGTTTCAACAAGAAATCCTCCTCTGCCTCAACGGCAGTATCGTTCACAATTTGGCTCACCTCCGCAAGTCTTTCTTTGATCGGTTGTAGATCATGATGTGTGTACACTGCACTCTCATCCAAGTGCTCGAGCAATCTCTGGACGGTTGTCAAAGAGGCATAGGTTGCCGGAGCGGTTTTTGTAAGCCCCACTGTGATGAAGAAGAGCGAGAGCAGCTGGAACACATCGTCCAGCACTTGGTCGACTCTGTTTGCGACGGAGTGAGGCTCTTTGTTGCCGTCTCTGATCTTGTTGAGCTGTCTCGTCAACGAGAGAACGTTCTGGTAGACCTGGAGCACGTCCTTGGAGTTGAGATACTGCGTGCGGTCCTTCTTGAGGGTGGAGAGCCTCGAACGGAGCGCAGACAGCTCGTCGAAGATGTGCTTCTCCACCTCCGGGATCTCATTTGTGTGTGGCATTTCTGTTGATCACAGGTGTTGTCTTCCTTCGAGCTTGGTGTCTGGTCGTAGAAGTGGTTGGGTTGTGGTGGGGGAGAGAAGTAGCTGCTGTACCCGCCCGCCGCACACTCTCAGCCCACAGCTGCCAATTATCGCGCACGTACCGGACGGCGGACACGCCCCGGGGGAGCAGCCAGAGGGAGAGAAAAAAATGCTGGACACCCGCACACCAGCTATGTAAGGGTCCGAAAAGGAAAAAGCGAAGAGCAGAGCAGAGGGCCCCTTCCAAAACTTCAGAGTCATCACAACAACAACGTTGCCAGAAGAACAACACACAGGGCGTCTAAATATGAGCGAGACACAGACACGGACGCGGAGGCCACAGCGGAGAAGGCGTAACGGTGGTCAGAAGTCGCAGGGAATACCTTCCGCGGGAGCCGCTACAGCTCAAGGAGTTAGCGCTGAGGCTCAAGTGAAGCATCTCATCAATGGACAGCAACAGGAGAGACGTAAGGGCGGCCGCAAAGAAGTACAGCAGAAGGCCAGGGTACCGAGACCTCCCAACAGTATACCCAAAGAGAACACGCGTCTTCATGAGCTGGATCTAGCGCTCTACAAGATCGGGAAGGTCAGAGAGCTCAAGCTCATCAACTCATCGTCAAAGGCCAAGATCCTATCCGCTACACTTGAAACAGGAGAGTCATACAAGGTCACAATACCAATACTCAAGTCATTGCCACTTCAACTCCAGTCATTCCCAGAGAAACCATCAAATCCAAACGTGATCAAGAACTTCAACAACAAGGCCAAGTCAAACGATCAACCCATCATGTTTTACCTAAACATTCTCATCAACGACTACCATCACATTGTGCTCCGTCCAGAGGAGTACAAGCTTTACAACATCACAAAAACACAACCTATAGAGGAACAAATGCCAGAGAGCATGAAAGTCCAATTGCATGACACATCTAAAGCTGATATTGGAGAGCTCGCTCAATGAAGTGGATCATGGTGATCCCCTCTTCAGTCGGGGATACTGATTCGTAATCAACCATCTCCAGCAGCATCGGATGATAATCCTACCCAACACATACACTCATTTAATGAATTCTAATGAACCTTTGCTCTTTTTGAGTGCTAGAGTGACCAAGAAATGGATTAATGGTGTAGAAACTCGACACTGTAGCTTACTTTAAAAGCTGACGATTCGAATTTGCGCGGTTAGGATGAATGGGGAATGGAGAACTATTTAGCCGACGCTCGGCCGACTTCAGCTCCAATGCGTCTCTACAGCTAGACAAGGAGTTGAACAAAATCATAGCACATCGACTTCATTGGAATATAACAATACACAAGAGTCAACGAGCAAAAATAGCACTCATATAACTCATTAAATTCAACCAACATATCTTTCTTCCTCTCCTTTCATTCTTTCATCCTTTTTTTTTTCCTTCTCTCAGCTCCATCTTCAAACCAGAAACTCTTTAAAACTCTATAGCTGAATAAAAAGCGACTTAGTTGAAAGTCTTAATGAACTCCAAAGTAGACTTGGTCTCAGAAGCTCTCTTGGCCTCATCCCAACCAAGCTCATCACCCATAACCTTGACGACACCATCAACGGCTCTGAGAGCAGCCTTGGAGTCCAAGAAGGCCAATCTGGTTCTTCTACACAAGAAGTCAGATGGGGTTCTGGTGTACTCGTACTTGAGAGAGTACTTCAACTCAGCGACAGAGAATGGGTACTCAAAGTTGGCGTAGTCAGCCTCAGCAGACTCAGCAGCCATGGCAACTGGCAACTGGTTCTTCTTGTCCTGCTTAAACATCTCCAAGACAAGAGCGGCTCTGGATCCGTAGTAAGAGGCCAAGTGGTCAGCAATGTCGGAGCTGACCTGGTACTTCTGGGCCAATCTTGGGGCAACGGTAGCGTCGTAGTTCTCACCACCAGTGAGCAAAAGACCCTTGGTGGAACATGGCTTAGCGGCAAGGTTGTGGACCTTGACAGCCTCGTCAACGGTCTCCTCAGCCATCTGTCTGTAAGTGGTCCACTTACCACCAGAAATGGTGGTCAAACCAGTCTCAGAAGTCATCAACAAGTGGTTTCTAACCAAGTTCTCAGTACCACCAGTGGACTTGACTCTTGGGTCCTTAACCAATGGTCTAATACCAGACCAGGTGGAAAGAACATCCTCACGTCTAACTGGGAACTTAATGTAGTGCTGCAACTCGTTCAAAATGTCCTGGATATCAGCCTCAGTTGGGGTTGGGTTCTCTGGGATCTTCTCAAGTGGGACATCAGTGGTACCAGCAAGGACCTTTCCTTGCCATGGCAAAAAGAACATAACACGACCATCAGAGGTCTCAGCATCAAGAATACCCATGTCCTTTGGACAGTAGTAGTCTGGCAAAACAATGTGAACACCGGCAGATGGAACAACAACCTTTGGTGGCTGTGGAGTCTTTGGTGGCAATCCCTGTGGGTCCTTGTCCATGTCCAAGATGATGTCAGAGAATGGACCAGTAGCGTTAATGACAGAGGTAGCCTTGACCTGATACTCCTTACCGGTCTCACGGTCTCTAGCAATAGCACCAACAACCTTACCGTCCTCCTTGAGCAACTGAGTGACCTCAGTGTAGTTGATGACAGTAGCACCGTTCTCAACGGCAGTAAGAGCCAAAGAAGCATTCAATCTAGCATCGTTGAAAGAACCATCGTGGTAAACCAAACCAGCCTTCAAGTTGTTGTCATCCAACATTGGACAAGCAGCACGAACAGCAGCTGGGGAGAGCAAATAAGAGGACTTCAAGTTCTGGGAGCCTGCAAACAAGTCGTAACACTTTGTACCAACCCAGAAGTATGGAACTTGCCACCACTTGTAAACTGGAATCATGATTGGCAAGATGGAAGCAAGATGAGGAGCGGTCCTCAAGACGTTAGCACGCTCGTTCAAGGCCTCAATGACCAAGTCCAATTGAGACTTGGAGAGCTGGAACACGGCCTTCTCAAGGTATCTAACACCACCGTGGGCCATCTTGGTAGACTTGGAAGAGGTACCGGCAGCAAAGTCAGTTCTCTCAACCATGGCAACGTTAAGACCTCTGGTAGCAGCGTCGACAGCGGAACCGGCACCAGCAGCACCACCTCCGATGATGAGGACGTCGTACTTTGGTGTGGACTCGAGCTTCTTGAACATTTCCTCACGGGATGGAGGAGCTGGTCTGCTCTCGATGAGCGGAGGGAGGGTGACCTGGTTCTGCACCTGGCCCTGGGAGAGGTAGTAGGAGCCTGCAGCGGCGGCAACTACCGTGGAGGCCACCGCACCGCGTTGTGTCAGTCTCTTGAAGGCAAAAGACATTGTTTGTGTGTGCGCTGTGGAGTTGGAGGGGCCTGAAGAGGAGGCGTTGCGCACGAGGCCCAGCGGCGGGTACGTCCTTATATAACATCGCTCGGGGCGGCCGTTGGAAGAAAAAAAAAAAGAAGTTCACGACGGGACATCCGGGGACAGCAACGACACCGCACCGCAAAACGAGGGCTATAGACGCTGTATTTTCAATTGAAAAGTTGTAGTTTCATTAAGAAACATGATACTAGTGTATATACCAAATGTGATAACATCTGAAGCCATTTGGAGTGGTGCAAACAAGCTTTCAAAGTTGGCCCGGTCTCCACGACTTCGATCCCAAATCTCACCCGGGATGCAGGCGCACTCCAGCCCACAGCTCCGCCCATGGGGACCGCGGGCCACTGGGGAGCGTTCCTGGGACTCTGGAGTCTGGGGGGCACGGCTTCCATGACCCATGGTGGGCTAATCATCTTGCTGGAGGGTGATTCACTCTAACTGGCCTGTCAGAAGTGAGTATTTCAGCCTTTGTGGGGGCCTCTTTGTGTGCTAGTTGAGAGCTCATCGGGCGCACCACTCCACCGCAAGCGCGTAAATTGAAGTCGAGAGCTATTTGAAGTGAAGCCAGCTCTGTACTTGCGGGTTGAGCTTATCTAGCGCGTCTACAGGGTTCTCGATCTTTCGGCGATGGTGTACGCTCTAGAATCATCCTTTCTAGCCATTTTGATCCGGTGCTAGTCTTGTGTGGAGCTCCACCTGGACGCGTCTATATGGGACGGTCCACGAGTCAGAACGCGACTAGGAGCTTACAATAACACACGATCTCGCTTCCACTTTGGCGAGCGGGGATGGCTCTTCAGCGCTCTCAAACCCACCATCGTGGCTACACGACTCTCTGATCCACCTCTGGCGACTTCTCCCATTGTTCTGACTCCCATAGAAGCTCTGGCAGAGGTACAAAGAGTTAAAAAAGGGCCATCAGCTGACCTTCTGGCGTTGAGCTCATAGGACTCAGGAGTCGTCGACGTGACACCATATTCCGCAGGTTCGCCTGCAGCGTTGGCACATTCGTGTTCCCGGGACCCCGGTGAATCGGTGATGTGTGCTTGCAAGTTTATCCGTCTTTATGTAATTCTTGGTGGTTCTATTTGTGGCTTTGAGCCCATTCTTTAGGGTTTCAATACTCCATCAACATCCCTGAAGACTTTCAAACAAGGGAGGAATATCTGCCGTATTTAAAGCCCTCCATCAGCACACTCGTGGAAATAGCCTATGCGTGGAGGCCCCCTCCCATCTCTCCAACCGCCGGGTCGCGAACGTGGAAAGCCTGGAAGACGTCCCGGAGAAACTTGCCCCGGGATCGGGATGCGCTGGGATTTCGGGTTGTCTCGACCCCGCCTGGGGAACCGAGGTCTGGACTCTGCAACTTCCGAGCTCCGAGCTGCCATATTCGTGCACGATCCTTGGACCTCATGGGCTCCTGTGTTTACATGAACCTCGTCTGGAATTAATGTCCACTGCTTGCAATTGGCAATTGACTAATAGCCAAGGTCCAATCCTCAAAAATGAGTCAATTCTTAGATCTCGTACTAATTGATTTCATTGGTATGTATTGAACTCTGTTGATGTGAGAAGTATGTGACATTCAACTTCAGCTTGTCACAAACTCCTACTACATAGCTGCGTCAGAACGCGTTACACCAAGCTACGTACGATCTAGCCTACAACATCAAGGAGTAAACTCACAGCATCTGGTACATGTATATATTCATCTCATAAAATTAGTTCATAAAATCTTCATCGGGGTGTCATTTGTCATAGAAAGAAGGGAAGTTGTAAGATGTGACGTAGAGATCTTCTGCGCGACTTGCAGAAACAATAAAAATGATCCGTCAACCAATCTTCAACTTGTGTGAACCATGAAATCAGGTTTTCTTCTTGAATCCCTTTCTCTTTACAACAAGGAATGGACATGGTGGGACATAGTTCAAGAGATCAGACTGTTGCATGAGTGTCTGGTATGAGAGGAGGTAAAGAGTTGGATTCAAGTACTTCACCATCTGACTGATAAAGTGTCTGATGTACTTTCTGAAAGTACTTTGAATGATGACGTGTAGCTTGAAGTCTGGATCTCTGAATAGCTGTAAATACTTCTCCACACTCTCCGTGAGTACTTTGACGTATCTCTTGTGTGCCTCAAAGTTTCTGTCATATGAACTCACTTGAATCACATACACAACATCTCCAGAGGATACAAGGACACCCAAAGTATACAGCAATGCATACATCGAGTCAAATGTGTGATCCACCAAGACCAAATAAGTCTTGTTAGTTCTGT
The DNA here is from genome assembly GCA_030563305.1 of Petasospora maesae. Taxonomy (NCBI): domain Eukaryota; kingdom Fungi; phylum Ascomycota; class Saccharomycetes; order Phaffomycetales; family Wickerhamomycetaceae; genus Petasospora; species Petasospora maesae. The sequence continues at coordinate 70,639 of JAKUBT010000035.1, forward strand.
TACTTGCCAATCCACCTTTGAAGAAGTCCCCTAGAGTAACACTTCTTGTGACTCTGATACTTTCTTCATTTTCATCCAAGGGCGAGGAAGTGATGGATTTCTGAGGCATGTCAGCCAAGAGCAGTGTACCATCATATTTGTTCTCAATGATCATCTTCTTTGTGTCCTTGAAGTACTTCTCCTTCTTGTTCTCAAGCTGTGCGAGATTCTCGGGTGTCAATCCACCATCACCCAGACCTGTCTCTTTCAAAAGGCGTTGTAAATGCAGCTCGAGCTGCTCCGGGACAAAACTGTTCTCTGCCTTTGCGTCTTCCAAACCTCTTTGTAAACTCATCGTTTCACTGATTTGATGTGCCATTCCCTGCTTTCTCTCCATAGCTGCAGCCTTCTGCTCGAGTGACAACTTCTTCATTGCAGCTTGCAATATCTTCTCTTTCAGCATCTCAGGAGTATCTTGTGGGTTAAACACTTTGTGGAACTGGTTCATTGTGAATCCAAAGTTTGGCAGCTCCAAATCAGCTGGGTCATATGCGGTATCTTGTGTTTCATCAAACTCGATCTGTTCTTCGTCACTGACATCATCGTCTGGCAGTGGTGTACCCACTGGCTGGGAAGCCTTGGGTTCAAATCTCTCGTATGGATCATGTGTCATGACAGACCACCTCGAATTGGCCTCTTCGCCCTGAGAGCGAGCCCTTGAATGTTGTCTGCTCTTGGAGCGTTCTCCACGATCAACTCTGCCTCCACGTTCACGACCTCTGGACAGAGAACGGTTTTGTGTATGCACCGGGGACAGCGAGGAGTCTCTCCCACGGCTGCCACTGACGGTAGCGTAAAGTTTGGGCAGTGATGGATCAAGAGACATTGGTGCTGAGGTGAACAGTGTCTTGTGGCGTTGATGTCGGTTGTCTTGTTGCCTTATCAAAAAAAAAAGTGGACTGGTTGTGGCACCCCTTGTGTACGTGTGCGTGTGTGTGTGTGCGTGTGGGTGTGGATTGTCGAGCAGTGGGATCAAGCAGCAGTACAACACAAGCTCTGTGAGTATGCAGTGTAAGCTGGGCGTCGCTGGTGGTGTAGCAGTGTGTGTGGTTACCTCTTGGAATGGAATTGGTGTCGAAAGGGGGGGTTGGCTGTGCCGTGTAGTTGGCTTCCTTTGCTGTTCCCCCCGGGCCAAGAAGAATCGAGAACGTCTCACTCAATTCACAGCTTCCGGCCGTAGCGGGGCTGATCCAGCGAGTGAATTTAAACCCGCACACCACTGGCTGTCAGCACAATTCGCGGGACTTGCGTATCCTCTGCTCCAATCACTGCGACGAACAATACGTGTTGTTGTTGTTGTTATCGCCTGAATTGTTGATTGTTTGAGACTATCAATCTTCCAATGTCCCATCTCACACTGGAAACAACGGGGACACCGGGAGTACCGAAGCAGTTCGCCTATGCAGCGCCCGCCAAATGCATCCACGACTCGCAGGGTCTCCAATTGTTCCAGCAGTCCACAGCGCTCAGTGAACTCCAACAGTCGCTTGGACGCATTGCCGTTCTCGTGGAGGGCAAGACTGTTCCAGAGGGTGTCTTCCCACTGGACTTGATATATTCACCTGCTGAAGTTGACAAATACTCCCATGATTTGACACTATCTATACCCGCGTTTGATCAGGAGAAGTCAGAACTCGACACCATTCTACAATCAAAGCCATATGTGAAGGCTGTGGTTGATCTTCTTCAACTTCTATCCGACCTTGTGGATCAAACTCCGCCTTTCCCAGGCCCAAGACGTTATGGTAACATGGCATGCAGAGATTGGCATACAAAGCTTGACGCAACCATTGATGAATGGATGAACAAACTCATAATGCCTCTATACGGGTTGGAGAACGCCGATGGGTTCCTTGAAGAGGTCAAATGGTACATCTGCAATGCATTTGGCTCCAAAGAAAGATTGGATTATGGAACAGGACATGAATTGAACTACCTCGCATTCTTGACAGGCCTTTGGAAAGCACGTATCATCAAGGAGGATGTCACAGGTTCAGACTTCTTGGTCATGTTTGGATTCTACTACAACCTTGTCAGAAAGCTTATCTTGACGTATACCCTTGAGCCAGCGGGAAGTCATGGTGTATGGGGGCTTGATGATCATTTCCACATCATATATATCCTTGGTGCATCTCAAATGCTTGGACCAACTTCGAAGAATGAGTCAAAAGTATCACCCAAACTTGTTGGAAACAGATCCGTTGTGTTCCAGTACAGTTCAAGGAACATGTACTTCAACGCCATTGCATTTATTTACAAGGTCAAGAAGGGATCATTCTTTGAACATTCTCCAATCTTGTATGACGTTTCAAATGTTAAGAATTGGGAGAAGATCCTGAAGGGGATGTTGAAGATGTATCAAGCCGAAGTGTTTGGCAAATTCCCCGTTGTTCAGCATTTCTACTTTGGAGGAGTTCTTTTCCCTTGGACAAACTCTAAGACTGGCCAAGGGCTCCCAATCGTCTCAACAGATGAAAGAAAGTCCAACGATACCAAAGAGTCATCACCTACTCCAGTCACATCAGCACCTTGGTCAAAGCCAACTCTCAACCAGGACAATTTCATCACAGACAGATCAGGAAGAGCCCCACCAATGGAGTCTATGAAGGCACCTTGGGCATCAGCAGGTCATACATCTTCAAACAAGACCACACATATCCCACCAACAACACGAGTTTTATGGAGTAACAATGGCCCAACACCACTTCCTACACCAGCCACCCAAACGAGACCAATACCAACCACAAGGGCACCATGGTCAAACAATGGACCCACTCCAACCTCTGAAGCGCAATCTACAACAAAGGCGCCATGGTCCAAATGAAGTTTTGAATATTAGTTATTACAATTGAACGATTTAACGCCTTTATCCCCTATCCACCTATATATGTACACGGCACACCGGCCTAGCTGCAAAACAGATCATCACTCCCCCAACGTATCCCTCATAAATGCATCATAATCTGTACCAAAGAACTGTCCAATATCAAATGCCTTTGATGCACCAACGTTAATCACCTCTTCAAAAACTTGTCTAAAAGTCCCGGCAAACTCAGTGATGTCTTGTCCTGCCTGGAACGTATCACCGGGTGTTGCACTATCCTGGTATAGTGAAAGATGTTTGTCCTTTGAATCAAAGTTCCCAGTTGGTTCTGGTGGAAGATCAGGTGTGCCTGCGGTTATGGATGTGTTTGTACTAACTTCAGACTCAAATGGTAGACGGTGCGTAACTGCCTTAACAGCCTGAGGGAACCAATATCTCAACGTAAGAGCAGCATATCTTGATCCAACGACATATGTCTTTGTTAATTTCAAGAAGGCCAAGTTGATCTCTGTAGTTTGCATAGAGTATCTGTAACGAAGGGCAATGCTGCTCGAGATGTATCCCACAACTTGTGGATCAATGAGAACGATCAACTCATCACATAATCTATCAAAGTTCTCATCGATTTCGAAATCCACCATCTCCGTGACACGAGGTAAGTTTCTGAAGTATCCATGTAAGATCTCCAATATCTGCTTGTCTGTGTCCCTATCGTCCTTGTGGTATAGTAGGAACTTGACGAGCTCGGTGTCCGAAAGTTCCATCATGGCTCTGTTCTTCATACCAATCCACAAGATTGACTTGATTGATCCAGCCATCTCAAAAGCGGTTGTGAGTTGTAATAGATACAAGACATAGATTTGGCCCACTGGATTTTCAGAATCTTCACAAAGTTTTTGACAAGTGGTGAAACTTTGAGTTTGATACTCAATCATCAAGTATGAGTACTTGTGTGCCATAACGTCAAATGCCTTTGCCCTCTTAGTTTCAGTCTCACCTTGAAGTTCCAATCCACGAACACACAGGGCATACATGCTCTGCAAGATACCAAAGATCAAATTCTTCACAAACACTCTTTCACCAGCTTCGAAGAAATCTCTTAAACCACCATCCTTTAAAGTCTCTTTGTTCAATGCCAACATCTTTGCAAAATCCTCATCCCATTGACCACCAATGCTAATGAATGCAGCCTTTACTCTCTTAGCCATAAGCATCACATAGTCGAGCATCCCGTCAGTTGTAAGTTCGGTATCCAAGAAATTAATGTTTCTAATGACATCATGACACACTTTCATAGCTTGTCTTACACCCGAGTTCCCCGATGTTGTGTCTGCATCACGAAGATCCTCCACTGTCAGTGGTGATAGATATCCCAACTCAAGAGACTCCACAGTATCCATGGTGACAAGTCCATACCACACGTCCTTGTACATTCTAATATCTTCTTTGGACATTTCAGGATATGCCCTACTCATATCCTCATGGAAATGTTGGAATTTGGCACGGGCGATGAGTCCACGTGTGGTTAATGATGTCTGTTGTGGTGTATCACTGATCACGGTGAAGTTTGTGGCGGCTGAGTATCTCATAAATAGATGGATTTGATACAGCACCACGGTCATTAATGGTGAGTCCTGGTTAAGTTTGATGTATGTACCAAGACAATCAACTTTCAGTAAGGACATTGCATATCTTCCATACAGTGAACTGTTGATTCTTCCCAAGATACGCTTTGGATGTGGTGCCTTTGTACGACGAGTGTTGTTGAAGTATGATGAGGCCAATAGGATCAATGTCAATGCTAAGACTGTGAGCTTCTCGTTGTCTCTTGGGAATATCAAAGTGAAGTATGGTGATCCTTCAGCATCAAACTGAACGATCTCCTCGGCCTCTCGTATCAATGAAGCTGGATAGTATGGAAGTCCCAATACGTAACTGATATCATTCTGCTCTTTCACTTGTGAGAAATACTCCTTGTAAAACTCTTGCTCTGGGATGATTGTCTTGATCTCCTCTAATAGATCGAATAGAAGCTTGTCAGCTTCAGGGATAGGAATCCCAATGTACGCGGCCATGCATCTGTCTTCAAACATCGGTAGCGTGTCTCTGACATTGACGAGCTCTTTGCTCTTCTGCAGGGCATACTTGCGACGTTCTCTGGATAGCAGTGAGAAGAGCACTGTGGTTATATCGGCATTTGCCCTCTGTCTGGTGTTCACCGTTGCTGAGAAGGAGATGGATCCAGAGTATCCAGCGATGTCGATTGGATTCTGGAAGTACAGCGGCATCCCCATAGTGGCACCTGAGAAGAACTTGTCCCTATCTCTCGAATTGAGAGATGACACGATGTATCGTTTCAACGTTCGATCTTCCTCCAATTGTCTCTTGAGTGCTGCATTGGTGGCAAGCTCATCGTGTAGCGTTACGGCCGAGTCCTTGTCTCGTAGCCCCACGGAACCCTTGTATAGACACCACTCCTTGGGGATCCCCAGGCGCTGGCAACGCGTGCACTGTGGGAGCTCCCTGTCACACTTCTTTCTCCTGAGACGACACGAGATACAGGGCACGTTGGAGCGCTTGGGCAGTTGCGCGGGTGGCTCCATTTGGTGGTAGTTCTCTGTCGTGATGCTGTTGTTGATGTTCTTGTTGTTGTTGTCTGTGTGTTGATGGAGACGGCTGCCCGTTCGCCAATTGCCCAAAGTGCGGTAGATCTGACAACACAGGCGGTTGGCGGGTAGTGCGGGGGGAAGGGCTGCTGGGCGGTGCTGTGGGAAGCCTTTACCCTGTGGTGATTGTGTGCTACTCAGTGGCGGTTGGTGGTACTTTTGTTGTTGTTGGTGAAGAGAAGAGAAGAGAAGGAGTGGCTCACAACTTTTTCAGTTTGAGGCTTTGGGCAGGGCCTACCGGTAACCGGGCTATACCTGCTGGGGACCTGGACATGGTCTAACCACCAAACGGGAACAAGGGGGGGGTACAAGGTGGATGGGATCGGGCATCGGGCATCGGACAATGCAGCGCTTGGGCCACTTCTGGGCAGCACTGACAACCACCGATGAGCAGCTTTGGTTCTCTGGGTCTTGGTGCTGGTTGTTTGGTAGACAGGGCAGCTCCTTCATTTGGTGAGAAAGAGTGGTATACCTTGAACCTCAAGTCAGCACACCAGGGAGAGCGATATCGGCATCTGCGATCTAGAGTGATGCGCCCGCCTCCAGGCAGAAGTGCAGCGGCAGCAGCACATGAAAAACGGCTGAGGTGCTGTGCTCTTCGACAGCTTGGAGCATGGCTGTGGACCCCTCCTTCTTCAGATAACAACCCGAGAGTCCACACTGCACAGCCCTTTGAAGACAACGCCCCCTCAACAAAAAGGTTTGCTTCATATGCCCAACCAACATCCCGTCACGCAATAAAAGGCCATCACCAATTTAAGGTTCCACACCTCAAGGCGGTCGTAGAAGTACCGAAGTGTACCGGTAAATCGATTCCCCCGGCAACTTCCAAACTTCCATGGTCACGTGCAGTCACGTGATTGGACAGTGCACGCATGTCACGTGCCACCCACCAACTGTAGATATTCTTGCCCAGCCTTCACAGCCGGACGCCATGGAGAACTGATTGTTAAGCAAATGCGGGGGGGGTTATCTTTCCTCATACCGTTTGATAAGCTGATCTGATCCAACACACAAGATGGGTGGAATCCTGAACAATTCCAGTCACCTGTTCAGTGGTGAAGATCATCAGATCTTGGAAGGAGGTGACTCCGGAAGCACGGTGGCAAAACGATTCCGAAATCATGGTTGAGTTTGTACGGTGTTCTACGTTTTGTGCTGCTCCATGTTCATCAAGAAAAGAAATCGTATCTTCGTCGAACGTCAGTATTAAATAATGAACTCCAGTGACTGTCTTTCTAGTGGAAAGAAAGTGGTAGTGGTAACCGAAATGAAAGAAAGCGGTATTAGCTTTAAGCCTTGAGCAATCTGACAATCTCAGACTCCATGGAGCTTGGCTTGGTGATGGAAGCGTAACGGCCAACCAACTGACCCTTCTTGTCAATCAAGAACTTCTCAAAGTTCCACTTGATACCGTTGAAACCGAACTTACCCAAGAAGGTGGTCTTCTGGTCCTTGAGGTACTTGAACAATGGGTCAGTGTTGGATCCGTTGACTTCAACCTTCTTGAGGATTGGGAAGGTGACACCGTAGTTGAGCGAACAGAAAGACTGGATCTCAGCGTCAGAGCCTGGCTCCTGGCCACCGAACTGGTTACATGGGAGACCGACGATGACGAGGCCCTCGTCCTTGTACTTCTTGTAGAGCTCCTCGAGCTCGGTGTACTGTGGAGTGAAACCACACTTTGAGGCAACGTTGACGATGATGAGAACCTTACCCTCGAACTGGGAGAGAGGGAATGGCTTACCGGCCTTGTCGAGTGGGGCGAAGTCGTAGAGGGAGGACATTGTGTGTATCTGTGGAGAGAGAACCAAGGAGAAGACAATAGCGATAAAGGAAAACAGGGGCCGGGAGGGAGGCGGACTTATTATATACCCTCGCACAGGGCCTGGCAGCACCAGCGCGCGTCAGCTGAATTGCTTTTTCCAGTCCGCTTTGGGGCAGTCTGTGTCCCGGATCAAACGGCGAAGCTTGCTGGCGGCGGGTACCTCAACTGCCAACGGCCGGGCTATTGTGCACAGACAATAGACAATTGGCTGGTTTCTGCTGTTTATCAATTGATTATACAACTTTTATAGGCCTCCAAGGTACAAAAGAACCAGCAACAGAGCCACTGACACCAACACACCACGCTGCACAGGCCGAGGCTGGCGCGCTCGGGAGTCGGAATCTGCCTCGGCACATCCCAGCCTCCGAACTCCCCAGGGCCCAAACTCGGTGATGTGATGAGATTCTGCGCCCTTCAAGGCCCCTTTGTGATTCGGCCGAACGAGCTTGCACCTGGCTATCATGCACTTTCCAACGGCTTTTAACGCCTTGCAACCTCGATTTCCCTGACTTGGATTGCCGGCCCATTTGTCATTTATAATACGCTGGCGGTCTGGACCTGGGGGGGAGACGGGGCTTGTGGCGTGCTTTTGTACGGGAGACTAATCATTACACATAGATCTGGAGATAGGGGGATCTCGATTCGCATCTCATACGCATACTGCCCTGCGTGGCAGGTTTCCTTTGCTCTCCGCGAGATATACGTCGCAAATGGGGGGTCTATCAGCTGAGCACCTAGGTGGAGCTGTCACTGTATACTCGTATACCGACCACGATCGATCGCTAGTTCCTAAAGACGTCACAGTGACAGGTGATGACACTCTTTGTAGTTCGTCATATAGACAGTTGTGCTATCTCCTGGTATAGCCCCCACTCATAGGTGCTTTTCCGCTAAAGCCGTAATCAGCTGAATCAGCTTTTCTATCGATGCATGAGCTACCTATATCGTACCGCGGGGGCTATGTCGGCCATGCACCCTCATTTCGACAAAATTACTTGGAGCTCAGGAGTCAGCTACGTACACAACCAAGAAAATCGGCCTGTATGCGCCAATTTGAGATCAATTCAATTTCACTCTGGATCAACATCACCCGGATCACAGGGATGTAGGCATCTTCATCATACTAACCACAAGTGCAGTCCATCCATAGAAGTGCTTAGCTCCTTGGCCATCTCCTGTAACGTCATTATACTGCTCAAAGACATACCCAGTTCTCTCCAAGTTCTGCTTCACGTTCTCAACGAGATTCACCCTCAACTCAGTATAGGTCTCGTTTGCCAACTCCTTGGTCTCCTGATCTAACAATGATCCATTCTCACCAGATACATAGTGATGAAGTGCATCCAGGATCAGATAGTTGATGTTATACCAGATCGGACTGCGCCAATAATCCTCCCCTGTTTTGTACAACTTATCCGATTTGGACAAAGACCGAATCCCATATGGGGTGTATAGTTCCTGTGGATCACTGATCAACTTGATGATGTGTTGCAAATGATCACTTCCGGCCTCGATGTGTTTGAGAAGGAATGGGAACAATGAGATGTATCCCTTATAGCAGAAGAACTCATCTTCGTCTTCTCTGTTCACCGAGACATCACAGTATGTCTTATCCTGTTCTGACCAATGGATGTCTTCAATGTTCTTCTGGATATCGTGTTCAATCTTGGCATACTTTGAGGCGTCCTCCTTCTTCCCCAACAACTCGGCCATCTGCTTCATAGAACGGGACATTGTACCAATCCAACTGATCAGGTCAACGTTCAACTCTGCAATGTCGGGAGTCGGAGCTCTTGGATAATCATCCAACCCACTTGGAAGACAATGTGTATATGTACGGCCTCTCCATCTATATGCCTCCACTGGCGAGTATGGTTCACGTTCAAACTCATCAAGTTCACCCCTTTGGGTACGTCTGAACCATTCATAATGCTTCTGCAACTTTGGATAGATGTTCTCTGCATAGTTGATCAACAGCTCTGGATGTCTCAAGTGTGCATCAGTGATTCCATCAAAGTTCAACTCACCATATTCATCAACTTGTTCAGGTTCTTCCAAATCACCCAGCTGATCAAATCCAGCATCACTCAACTTCTTTGCACGGGTCAAGAGATCGACAAATACAAGCATCAACGTTGGTGGATTGGCAATCTTTGGGCTTTGTACTTGGAATTCACTTGGAACTTTAGATCTTGCCTCAGGTCCAAGGATCTGTTCACGAGCGATCCATCCATCATCATCAATGAGATTGAACCAACTCTTCAAGATCTCTAATGTAAGATCAACATCATAGTCCAACACTGGGATCAAGTGGAATCCTTCATCCCAATAGAATCCCCTAGGGAAGAAAGTACGTGATGGACAAGCTGAGAACAGCTCCATTGGTCCCTCATGTTCACCATCAAGTTTGATCTGTTCGTAAGTTTCTTCGTTGAACTCTGCACTTCTGTCAACTAAATGGTCTCCATAGTAATAACCAATGCCTCCAAGGACATTGGAAAGAACCTCTTTGGCAAACGTCTCATACTCTGGTGTGTTGAAAGGTGCTTGGAGGTTGAATGACTTCTGGAATCTCTCATCGAATTTGGAATGCACCAATTCCTTGATCTCAGGGATAGACTCTTGAGAGATCTTCTCAGTTGATTGTTCAGTGTTGTAGATGATATCGAATTCGAACTCACCAACAAAGGTTTTTTGGACCATGTGTAGGTTGCCCTCGAAGTCGTTCAGATTTCTCAAGATCAACAAAGAGGCTGGTTCTGGATTCACACGTGAAGAGTGGTGCTCTTCCGCAAGTCTTTGGATTGATTCTTGGATCAAGATTCCAAATATATCCTGCACTCTCCATGATTGATCTTCAGGGACGTTCATCGACAGGTAATGCGTTCTTGATGGGTCCAGACTTGGCTCGAGTAGGTTTCTCTTCGGCACGATCTTATGTCTGTTCGTCTCTGGACCGTCATTTATCTCAATCTCAAAGCTATCAAGCTCCACAGAGTGTCCGAATAGTTTAATAGACTCACCAGCGGCGAACCCTTCAAAGGGTGATCCAGAGGCAGATGTGAGCATTCCATCATCACTTTCCAGCACCGAGTAGAAAACAATCGAATTAGCAGCTTCCTCAAATCCAGGTCTTGGTGTTCCCTTCACTCTCAATGCCCAATTCCCCTGCTCAGTCTTCACAAACTCAGTCTCAATCTCCACCCCAAACTCGTTATCCCTCATCACCTGTGTGCCTCCCAATCTCGGGTCGTACTCTCGCCATCCAAAGCCCTGGAAATCCAACGACTGATCACACACGTGACGGATCTTCTGGATGTTGTCCATCTTATCCGCATTGAACCATAGCAGACCCGTGCTCAGTGTGTGTGGCTCTCTGGGACGGACCCCCATGTAGAGGTTTGGCCTGTACGCTCCCCAGAACAGCGACCTGTGCGATGCCTCTTCGTACGCCGCCACGAGCTGGTCCGTTGCTGTGGAGTTTGTGGTGCTGCCTGTGCAGAGACAGAGCAGTGTTATTAGCACTGCTGCCAAGCTGCCAATTGTGTGCATTGTGGGGTTGGTGAGCTGTGGTGTTGATGGTGATGGTGATGGTGATGGTGATGGTGTTCATGTTGGTGATGTGTTGTCGCTTTTCTCCAGCTCCAACGTTGGTTGACGCGCAGGAGAGCTGTAGAGCGGGGACCGGGGACCGGGGATTGTTGCCACAACTTTTGGTGTCAAAGCTACTGGTCATGCTCTACAAATGTGCTATAATCCATCACAAGTTTACATTGAATATCCTTAAATATCAAACGGTATCAAAGTTCTAGAAAGAAAAAGTCAAACCACATACGTCGTAGGAGAGGTAGGCTATAGAAGAATCGGAGCATCTTGGGACCCGTCCCTAGACACAGCTTCCGGGATCGTGGACTGTGGTGTGAATCCAGTCTGTGGTGTACTCACATTACTCGTTCCGGTCTTCTTGGTGTATGATCTCTTTCTTGGTTTCTTCGTAGGTGCCGTCGCCGTTGTCGCTGATGGTTTCAAACTTGGCTCGAGCTTCTCTGGCTCTTTCACGTCAATCTCCTTCTGTACCACTTGTAACAGGGGCACAAGCTTCTTGTAACGGTCCACGTACTCTCTGAGTGAGTTCTGTAGTACTGTTACTCGCTGTACGTTTTCTTCAAAGATTTGTTGTGCTATTGGTATGTGTGTTAGAACGTCTCACGATGTTGGGTGTTTGAGAAGAAAAGGCACTCACATTTAGCCGACGGCTCCAGTACCGTTAGTCCAATGAGAAACTGTCCCATCTGTTGCCTTATATCTGATATCTTCAGATTGAAAGAAGTTAGTATCTTGCTCGCTGGTTTGAGTCTGCGCAAGGTGAGAACTTACCCTTGTCTTGAGGTACTGCACCTCTTCCATCACGTCCTCCAGCTTCACGGTCCCATCCTCAAAGTGCTTGATGGAGAGCTTGGGCGTGGAGCTGATTTTCTCGAGTGCTTGGAACGTCTCCATTTCAGGTGGATCTTCTTTTGTGTGTTGTTTGTTGGTGCGTTTCGGTGGTTGTTGTCCATTGATAACGCCTGGATGGTGGTGGAAATTCTCCGGAGCTCTCTGTTGATAGCCACAATTTCGCGTCCTTACGCCATGGCCGATCTTTATCCCCCAGCCTCCGCTCTTTGGGAGGTCTAATGTTACACGCTGAAGTTACACGACATACTATGTGGTCTCCTGGTTAATGCTATTAAGTATTAAGTACATTCATTAGGTCATTAACAAATTAGCTTGGGCGTTGTGCTGATGTCTCCGGTGGTTTGGCTGTGGCTGAAGAAAGAGACGGCCCCATCACCTTCTCTCACGAACGACAACAGTTGATTCATCAACTTTCCAAGTACACTGATGCTTTGTTGAGAGTTCATCCATATCTGTTCCAAACAAAGTCTTCACGTACTGCAATGGAAGTTGGAAGTATGATTTCTGGATACACTTCAGAGCATGTCCAACCATAGTTGATTCTCCAAACTTCATGATACGATATTTCGGAATATCCTTCTCCTTATGGAATAGTGCAAGCCAAGTCAAGTATTCCAAGTTACGGAATGACGATAGCACTTGGTGGAGGTGTACGTCTTGAGGACAGTATTTGAACATGACTTCAAGTGCCTTTGTGTGCTCATTATTGAAATGTGCGAGATGTAGGGCATACAACGCTGCAACTTCATGAAGTTCTGATTGACTGAGGATTGTGGAGTTTGCCAAAAGGTATGTTATACTTGGGATGTAAGTCTGATATTGTCCAACTCTTGCTGAGATCCTGATTGAGAACAAAAACACTGACTTTGTGAAGTCATCGGGCTGGGCGTTCAACAAAGCTTCACGTAGCTTTCCTGGTAAAGCGAGTTAGTAGTGACTCTTGTAAAGGTAGCTCCACAGTTACACATACTCAATGACATCAATACATTGGACAGTTCGGACTTCTTTGCCTGGTCGACTTCATGATCTTCCTTGTTATCTTCCAAACTCAACCTTTCAAGAGCGTTCTCCAAATCATCAGCATCACTCGAGACCTCCCCGGAGAAGGACTGTGAGAACTGATCATGGTTAGTAACTGGATACACGCATACCAAGAATGAATTCAACTCACATCGTGCAATATCTCCTGGAAAAACGTCCTTCTTGCCTCAGGATCGCGTTGTAATCTGTTGTCTTCACCTCTACTCACAAGCCCATAGCCGCCATCGCTCTTCGTTGCGCTCTGGGCAGCAAACCTCCTTCTGCGTCTTTCCAACTCATCTGAAGATGCTGTGAATGTGCTCGATGAGGAATCTGATGACACTGGGCGGCTCCCATGCGATGAACTTGTGTTGTAGCGGTTACCTCCTCGACTTCTCCCTGGTTGTGAGCGTGGTTCTTCGTCTTTGCCGTTGCGTCTGTGCGGTGGTTTGTAGCCACTTTTGGATGGGATCATTCTTTAAGAGCTTCAATTGCTGAGCAGATCTGGAAGTGACAATTGAGGTGATATTTGTTTTTATCTTGGAAATGACAGTTCTCTTTGAGGTGTTGAAGTAAACGCGTGCGGATCTGAAGTCCGGGCCATGATCTCGTGATTACAAAGCAATTACTTAAGCACATTTGCGGGGATCAGCAGCGGGTGCACGTGACTTTTTCTTTTAATAGGTCTAGAACCTTCACTACGGCTTCAAATAGAGGATTGTCATCAAGAGCAACATCTTTGGGAGACGATTTTATTGACTAAAACGTTTGACGTCAAGGTTGGCCTCAAACTGGAGCGTAATGTCTCTTAATGACGAACGGTCTAGCGTTGATCCATACGACGAGGAGAAGAGCGACAAGTGCAAACCCAGCAGATACCAGGAAAGTCTCATCATAACAGTCGTGTCCCTTTAGACAGATCTTGGCACCTGTATCCTCATCTGTGACCAGATTGTTATCATAGTTGCTTCCGAAGAGATGGGTGAAAAAATAAGTTGGAAGAATGGTTCCCATTCCAATGAGACCCCAAGAGAAGGAGAACGTGTTGACTCCGAAGTACTCCAGTAAGATCTGTGGTACAGAACTCCATGCAAATCCATAACCCACTCCATTAAGTAATGACGCCATCCATAGTTTGTCATAGTCCTGGATAGTGAAGCCAATGACTTGCACGATCAGCAGAACTGAACCTGGTACAAACACAACCCAACTTCTTTGTTGGCCATACTTCAGAGAGAGCAGATCACCCAATGCACCACACAACAAGCGACCAGCACAGTTGGAGATGGATATTAGTGAGACTTGTGAGGACTGTGCACTTTGGATAGTATCCTCCGTGGCTCCATGAAGTAAGGATCTGATCATGAACCCAACAGAGTAAATATAGAGTTGTCCGATACCAACCAGGATACCAAGAATACTCGTGAGGATCCAGAATCTGGAACTTCTGCACACTTCAAGCTTGGAGAATTGTCTGTTGTGTAGTTTTTGGTTTATGGTGTCCATGTCCAAGGGATCACTTTGTGAAGATACTGGTGTTGCAAGGATATCAAGCTCGACAGAGTGTCTTGTGGTTCCATGCACGGTGGGGTTCCTTGATTGTGTTTGATTCCGTGATTCTTTGTCAATCATGTATATGAAAGGAAGTCCCAAAAGAGACACCACCAGTGCTGAGTAGCCCATGAACCCCAGGAACCGGGATGTATCTGATCCAAAGAGTAGGTCTCCCACGAAAGAGTATGCAAAGGCACTCAGCCCATAGGCAGCAACGGGGAAACTCGTTGACACACCTTTGTTCTCTGGGAATATCAGAGCTGCACATTTGATCATGGCAGTATTCACAAATGTGGAGCCTATTCCAATCAAGAAGGCCAGAAGGACACTGATTGTGAGGTTTGCATCTTGGTCATCGAACTGCGCCTTGAGCCCTATGTATCCTGTAGCGATCCCCACAGCACCAACAACCAACGCTAATGAGGACCCCTTTGAGTCCACAACGATGCCTGCTGGTATTCCACTGAGCGATACTCCAATTGACCCACAAAAGGCTATCAGCGATGTCTGTGTTCCCGTGTACTGCAGTCTGTGTGCCAGCTGTGGGCCGTACGCTGAGAAGAGGTACAGCGTTCCCGCCACGATGCTCACTGTGGCAGACGCGGCCAGCGCCATCACTCTCTTCGCATCCACCATTGTGTAAATGCCTTCTTTTGTTCCTCTATTTCTTCCCTTTTTGAAGAGTTGATCCGGGATACTTATCACGACCTCGAAGGAGGAAGAAGGAGAAATCGATGCTGCGGCTGAAATTCTTGATGTTCGCGTTCAGGGGTTGAGGCATCAGGCGGAAGAAAGACCCACCCACTGGCCCCCATCACCGCTTCCTATTTGGGACTCAGCGCCGACACTCGTGATGCCATGCTCTCCACTCGCCTTTGCTCTCTGCCACTCAGACTCGGCCTTGTGAGGACCTTCTCGTCGTGTGGTTCTCTCCACGCCCCGCTGAAAGTGGCCTTCTTCGGCTCCGATGAGTTCAGCATCGCGTCGCTCAAACACCTCGTGGACACTGCCAGACAGGACAACCAGCTCATCCAGCACATCGATCTCATTGCCAAACATCCAAAGCTTACAGGGAGAGGGCTCGAGACTCTATCTGATGTCCCCATTGCAGCGTACGCGCAGAAAGAGGGCATCAACGTCATCAGGGCGGAGACCAACAAGCAGATCGACGAGCTCACACACAATGGCTACGACCTCGCCATCGCAGTTTCTTATGGGAAGCTGATCCCAAGTACATTCCTCAAAGCTGTCCCGTACTCTCTCAATGTCCATCCCTCCCTGCTGCCCAAGTACTCTGGTGCTAGCCCGTTACAATTTGCTCTTCTCAATCACGACACACATACTGGAGTCACAGTACAGACCCTCCATCCAACTGAGTTCGACAGAGGTCACATAGTGGCACAGACACCAGAGATTGAAATAGAAGAGGAGAGTACACTTCAGTCACTCAGGGACAATCTGGCCGTTGAGGGTGCCAGGCTTCTTGTGCAAGTGATACGAGATGGAAGTTTCAAGAACCCAAACTTCAAGTCAAAGTATGAGTATTCGTATGCTTCAAAGATTGATCCTGAAATGAGTCAAGTCAATTGGACCAAGACTTCCAGAGAGATAGTGAGGCAATACAACACTCTTGGCCCGCTATATACATTCAAGGAGGTCAAGATCAAGAAGAGAAGGAAGCCACTGATCCATGAGTGGAGAAGGGTGATTCTATCTGATATCATAACTGCTGATTCACTTGATGGATCAACTCCAGGACAGTTCAAACAGCAAGACGGAATGGTTGTGATACAATGCGCAAATGGTGCAATTGCGGCAAAGACACTACAACTTGAGTTTGAAAAGAAAGAACCAGCTTCCAAATTTATGGCAAGTCTTGCTAAACGCATTGGTGATACTCCGTACGAATTTACAGATAAACCGTTATAATGACTTTCGTTCTATCATTAACAGACACATCTAATATACATAACGATCATATCTCATATACTTCATACATCTCATGGTACAACCTGACAACTCTTGTTGTACTCATTCACAGCAACACCGATGTTTCTGTAGAGGAGCTTGCGGCTTTCAGCATGTGGTAAAGGAATGAATGGACCCTGTCTTGAATTGTTTAATCCAATCTTGATACCAGTCTTCTCCTGAGTGATTGATTTGATGCTGTCAAAGTCGATGGACCAGTTCACAGTCAACGTGGCTGTAGACATCATCAAAATCATCTTGTAAGTGACAATCACAGCCAGCTCTTCACCAGGCAGAACAACATGAGCAAGATAGTCCTCAGACATAAACTCACCTCCACCAGCAGCCTTCAACCAGTACTGGCCTTGAGCATCTCTTTCATTGTACTTCTCAACCACAGAGTCTCTAGCAACATATCTTGGAAGACGAACCTTATCCAATCCCTCGCCGTCAAACGCTGTGGTGGTATTTCTGATACCTTCAGCTGCTTGGTTGGCCAAATCAAAGATACCAATGGCAGTCTTGGTCGGAAGTCCAATCAACCCCTTGCCAATACCCTTGAAGAACCCTGATGCACCTTCCTTCTGTGCTCCTTGAACGGGAGCCAATGCCATACCACTGAGACCACTGGTCAAACCATCAACAAAGGAGGTTGCACCATTACTGAATCCATAAAGTGCATGTTTTGGCTTGTTTCTGCGTTGAGTTAAGCGACGACGATCCTGGAACTCCTTATCCAATGTTGCAACGGTCAATCCCTTTGCAATGGATCCAGTAACTTTGGCAAAACTGTCAGAGAAACCAAACACTGTCTTCTTCAAGAAACTCAATCCACCTTTAGCAAGACCAATACCCAACTCCTGTGGACGATCTGTCATCACAAATCCTTGGTATGGCTCATAGAAGATGTCCATGACTCCAGAACTGATATTGTTGAACAAACCAACTGGGTTTCCAATGACATCTGCAGAACCAATCACTCTGTGAATCTGTGAGAAGAACGCTTGGCCATAATGAGTCTGAATGTGTTGGATCAATGTTGGGATTGGAACTCTCACGTTGTCAATGAGCAATGCGTTCAATCTGATAGATGCATCATTGATGTTACCAATAGCCATGGTCAAGATGTTGAAGAAGAACATGAGGGCGTTCTGGGATGAACTCTTATCCTCCACATTCACTCTCTCAGTACGCACGAAGGACAAGTTCATCTGCATTGGCTGCAAATGCAAGGCTTCGAAGTAAATATCACTTCCAGCTGACTGCTCTGATGGCTCTGGAAGTTGAATCACATCATCACACAACTTGTCTTCGATGTCCTTATTCCATGCTGCACCAGGGATCTTAGAGAAGTCCAACAATGCAAACAAGAAGTCTTCGTCAATCTCAATGGACAACTCCTGTAACAACAATGTGAGGTACTTGATGTAAATCACACCATGCGTATCATCTTTGACCCTGGTGACTGATCCAGAGAAAGCAGGATGGTTGTTCATCTCCTTGGTCGACTGTGGAAGCACTGTTGGGTAAAGAACAATTGGGAAGATACCACCAAACAATTGGTTATCAACTTGAAGCCACTTGAGCTTACAAGTGATGGTCTGATAAATGTCTGATTCGTTGAACCTCAACTCAATACCATTGACTGAAACGTATGCCAACTCCTGCAGACGTGTGTTGATGAGCGAAACACCCAGACCTTCAAACTTCAATACAACTTGTGTATGGATATCAGAATCCTCGTCTGCAACCTTGAAACGGTCAGAGTTCGCAACTGAAACTGCAGAAGCGCTCTGAGATTCGGACAACTTGTAAAGACTCACAGATGGGTCATAGTTGGATATAACAAGAGTCTGAGTAGGACCATCTGCAACAACATTCAAGTCAACAATGGAATTCCCCTTTGGAATCTTCATTGGTCTAAGACTTCCAATTTCAGCCAACTGTACACGTCTCTCACGTCCACCAGCTCTCAAAACAAGTTCCTTCTGAATTCCAGCTGGGTAATCCCATGCATATGGCATGACACTCTTCGGAGGCAGTCTGTAGTACAATGGTTTGAAATCTTCCCCGTTGCCTTCGACGACACTTTCATTCTCATCAACATTTGGATCCGATTGGTAGAACAAGAACTCCTGGTCACTGAAGTTACGAATGGAGTATGGCCAGTGCCCTTCTGCATCAGCAACGTGAATGAACAAAGTGGACTCTTCCAACATCACGTCAATCTTGAAAAGAGATACTCCAACTTCTTCCTTGTAAGCCTTCAAATAGATCTGACCAACATCCTTGATGTTGAAAGGTGACGACCACTGAGCCTTGCCTCCCACGAGGCGAATCATAATCTGCTTCCGTTCAACTCTTGGTAAGCCATACAAGGCCTGGTGCTCTCCCGGTGCAAGACGGAAAGGCTGGTCCAATCCAACAACCAGGCACTCAATATCCTCATTGAATCTGTTGGTGAGAATATAACGAGGTGCCAAAGTCACAACCTTTGTCAACTTGTACTTCCCTTCACCCTCTTTGACGCTGACACCAAGACTGACAGAGGTCTTCTTGTCTGGGAACATCATATCAACCTGCGAGATCTGACCAATATTCTGGAAACTGGTAGGTCTGCTCCAGCTGGAATTCCCAAACTTGATCAAGGCTCTCGATTTGACGTCACCATCCTCCTCAAAGGAGAACATTCTTGGAAGAGCACTCTTGAGAGTAGAGTCACCCTCAACCTTGGACTGCAAAACATTGTAATTCTCACTCACGTATAAGTCCTTTGAGGTTTGGTTCAAAATGACGTAAGGAGAGTAGATTGTGACCTTCAAACCACCCATATGTTTCTCCGTGGAGCTGTAGTGCACACCAAGCTTCAACTCCTGGCCATCATCATTTTTCATGCACAAACGAGACTCACGTTTAAATTCAGCACTGTTTGGTGAGTTGATGATGGCAAAGTCACTCTTGGCAAATCCAGTGTCAACAGGTTGAACACTCAACAGCAAAAAGTGCTCGAGTTTTACAACATGCACAGGACTTGTGTTTCCCTTCTTGAGGAAATTTCTCCAGTCACGCTTAGAGCTTCTGTCGTAGAGCCTGTAAGAGATGTCATATGGAAGAAGATTTTCAATTTCCAAAGGAGCCGAGAGCACGATAGTCATGTGAGGATACACCTTTGTGAGTGGCTCATCTCTTCTGAACTTCGCTTCAACCTGGAAGAAGAAACTTGTGGTGTCATCTTTCTCCAGCGATGGACATCTCACTGACATCGGCGTGTTTGCCAACCTTTTCCAGAAGACTCCAGTCTCTGACCAATCAAATGGCACCTTAATATCAGGCTTCACAGAGAACATGGTGTCGTAAACCTCATCAATAGGAAGAGCTCTAGACTCACCTGCAGGAATCTGGTACTCACGGTTTCCCCTGATACGAACAATAACCTGAGTGTTGTTCTCAACAACAATTGTGGACCTCAAAGAGATCGTCTTCACATTGTCCACGCCCAATGTGACGTTTGCACTGAGACGATTGTGGTATCCTTTCTTTGGAGGCTCCAACATGTAAAGCTCTTCACCCTCGCTGGTAACAGGAACATTCAACAGGTCCTCGTATTCTGATCCAACCAATTTGATACCGAGAACGCCCTTGTTGTTATCTGTGTCCAAGTTCTCACGGACCCTTCTCCAATCCTCAAACTCCCAAGGAATGCTTTCACCATCCTTCACGGTGGTCAAGTTTGGACGAGATTGGTCTGAGGATGACACCCAAACTTCAACATCGAACCCAGTGTGGTTCGAAATTTTGTAAGGCTTCAAAGTACCTCTGGCTTGAATCTCGCCATCACCTGAGATAGAAGAGAAGACTTGAGACAACAATGCTATTGAGCGGGAAGAAAGTGTGATTTCAGCAATTTTTCTTGCAACCAAGTCAACGGAGAGTTGGGTCTTATGAGTATTGGACTTTGAGACATGCACAGCGAATGGATAAGGCTCGATCAATGGCTCCCAAGACGATTTGGCGTAGTTGAAGATATTCACAAAGGATTCGATGGTGCTATCAAGCTCCAAGTCTGTAGACCAGTTTTTGGCAACCATCTGGAAAGGGTCAACACACATATCTAACACCGGGAGTTCGTTGACGTTACCAATCAACACCAAACGTAGACCTTCGATATCAGCCGTCATCTCCTCCGCTTTTATGATCACATCATCTTGTACAATAGACCCACGTCTCGATCTGTTTCCAGAGAGAGATGTGACAATACTTGGTGCGTACTCGGTGAGCTTGCGTCTGAACTCTTTGGTGAATGTGGTGTATGTGTCTTCTTCCGTGGCCTCATTGGTGATTTTGTTCTGCTGGTGAGAGAGCTCAACTGCTCTGTTGAAGATGGAAACAGCCAATCTGATATCAGCAAGAGACACTCTCAACAACAACGGCTCAATTGCAATCTGGATCGAGGTGAGGAAGCTGCCGCTCGTACTTCCTCTGTCATCAATGGTAATGGAAGATGAGAAGTCATCGATAATGCGAATTCTGTTGCTGTCAAAGCTGTCCATCTTGCACATGAACATACCAACGTTATTAGCACTGGCACTTGTAATGTTCTGTTTGGATGCCAAAAGCTGCTCGATTTTGAACACAATGGCCTCAGAACTTTCAGATGTAGGGTCAGCCAAGAGGATCAAAGACGTATCCACAATATTGATCGAGAATCCCAATCTGGAGATGGTTGCAGGCTCCAGCGGAATAGTTTCCTCGTTGTCATCAGCCTCGTCTTCACCATCTTGGTCCATTGTGGAGTCAATGTGTGCAAAGTGCTCTGAGTAGGCAACATTCTCTTCATGGGAGATTGGCTTGGATGGCCCCATAAGGCCTTCATCAATGAAGCTCTTCAATGCAAACAGGTAATCCATGGCAAAAATCACCTTAGGGCTGTGGATTGTCGTCATCACAACGGTATTCTTATTCTCTGCAGGCCCATTGGTTGTGACATTTGCTGTGAACTGATGCTTGGAGCTGGTAATCTTCGGAATGATCTCTGTAAACTTGTTGTCTTTGATCATACGAATATCCTCAGCTGTGACAGATCCAATGTGCAGTGCTGCTTCAAAGTGGGAATCGTTCTTCTGTACAAACTTTGATCCAATGTCTGTCAAAGAGAACTTTGAGATACCACTCTCAGCTTGTGATTGTCGGTCATTGGACTCCTGATGAATGCTTAAAGACACTTCCGGAATTGTGAACTCAAAGTCAATCTTTACAAGATCTGGCTGTGGCAGGTCACCATCAGTTGAAGGACGAGCCACAACATCCTTGTCAGCATGATAAGTGGCATTTGGAGCAATGACTTTATTGGCATTCACTGCTGCTTCCTCGATCTCAGATAGTGACTTGCTGTTGTCAAAGACAAGAACCTGTGGAACACTTTGAACCAAACCGTTAATGTATGAAAGCTGCTGAGCAGTCAAGTCACCCAACACACTTGTGGTTTTTCCCACTGCCTTAATAGCAGGTCGGTCAAGACTCTTCTGTAGCTCAATATCAAACGATAAATCAACATCGTCGATAATCTTTAAAGACTGTGATCCTTGAGGAGAGTGGAATGTGGAAGTCAACTTGGTAGAGCTTAATCCCAAGTCCATTTTGTCCAAATAGCCATTTTCAGTCTGGATGAAGCTATTAGAAGCATGGAACTCACCCAAATAAACCGTCACATCATTGTACTTATCAACGTCAAAATTTGATGGCTTTGGGAACACAGCAATTGGTGTTTTGATTGTGATGTCAAGCTTCATATTCTGATTCTGGATGTTGACTTGATTAAATGCAGAGTCTCTTGCAGAGTCGAAGTATGACTTTGTCTGCTGGAATTTGCTGAAGAATCCCAAAACCTTGTTCAATGGTTCATCCACAAAGTTAAGACGAAGGGAGCCAGCCTTAAATGTAAAGCTTGATGAGTAGTTCAAACCAACACTCGTGACTGGGTCGTACGTCTCATAAGTGAACTCCGCCAATTCATTCCCATCAAAACTCAAAAGCTTTCTCAACACTGAATCACGAGCAACACCTTCATTGACCTCATCGTGCAAGGTCAAAGCTCCAAGCTTACAGTAGACCTTCATCTTCTCCGGCAAAACCAAAATATCGAAGAGGGCAGTTGAGAACTGGATCGTGGCAAGCTTAATACCATCATCATTGAGAACCAAAGTGATACCGTCAAGATTGATGTTACAGCGGATCTGTTGTGGAGATGTTTCAATATCCGATGCGTCATTGTGTCTCAAGGCATCTGCTGGTACTTCTGGTGGATTCGGATCTGTGAAGGTGGTCAATGTGAAGTTCAAGATCGTCATGAAACTCTTGAGAGTCAAAATTGCCTTCAATGCAGAGAGGTTCAAATTGACGTCCTGGTCAAAGAGCTCAATCTCTTTGCCATCAAGATTGACCAGTCTGCGTACTCTGTCATACTTCAACTTGAAGATGTCCTTTCCAGTATCAACTTGTTCGAGGTCGGTAAAGTTGTTGGAGGAAATCAACTTTCTGAACTCTGAAGGACCATTCTGCTCAACCCAATCTTCAATGTTGAACGTTGCAAGTGTCAAGTCAACATGCATATCGGCTTGGGTCTTAAAGAAGTCAAGCAGGAATCTCTCAGCAATGATATCAACCAAAGGTTCTGACTCCATGGTCTTTCCGTTGGTGCACTTCGAAAGAGACAACTGGACTTTATCAACGTTGAAGTCTAATTCAAAGATGTGCTGTGACTGCAAGTCTGGTGACGGAGTAGCTGGAGGTTGATTCACAGGCTCTGGAGGAGGGGTTATCTCATGAATAGACACACCATCGTCACCACCCAGACCCACATCAAATGGAATTGCATATCTGTCATCTTCTTCTTCTTCCTGAGCAGATCCCGCAGAAAAGTCCGGCACGATATTGTCGATCAATTGCATCATGATCTTGTACTGGTAGTCGTTCATCTTGGCGACAAATCTTGGCAAATGAGCCTTCGTTCTGATCTTTGCAAGATTTGAAGAGCTTGGCATCATTGAAAGCTCAAAGAGAAGTTTCATATCCAACTTTTCAAGAACCAGAGAAGAGTTATCCTTTCCAGAGTGTAACTGTTCGATGGTTGATCTGATTGTTGGTCCAATAAGAACCTGGGTATCCTGCAAATGCAATTTGAACTTGTCGTACATGAGAGCACTCAACTCCTCGACATCGATTTTGTCATACTCTTCTGGACTCAGATTTTTGATTTCCTTGGTTCTCTCCTTATCTGTGAGGTCACTGGTGACACTGATATGACCTGCATCAATAACAGCACAAGGCGACGTCCATGAGTTTGGGTCCAAAGGCAAGATGATCAATGGTGCCTGAAGATCAAGTTTTGCATTCACCGTTTTATGATCCTCCCAAACAGCTTCGAGTCCCATTCTGGTCTGTGCCGTAAGACCCTGGACCGTGGCCTCAGCAGCGTTCATAATTGCATTGATGGTATCAAGATGTGCCGTAGGTGGAGTGAAGAACTTGATGATTTCATTGATGAACTCAACATGATAGAAAATTGTCATACTTCTCAACTTGGCCATCAAAGATGCATCTGCTGATCCGTCCAGCGGGTTGTTCTCCAATGAAACTTTGAAGAATGGCTCGGTTGTTTCCTCCAATTCCAACTCAGAGTTCAACGGCTTGACACTCACCACGTTCTTGTACAAAGTCGACTCTGTACCATCTTCAACCTTGAACTCCTGCAAGGTGAAGCTCGAAAGGAACGAGTCATCTCTCTGGTAGTGCTGTCCGGAACATCCTTCCCATATGACATTTGCAAGGTCCTTGCCAGAACCCTTGTTTTTGATGGTGAGTCCACCCTTCTTCAACTGTGCACTCAACTCGAAGTTGACACGATCTCTTGGTACATTAATAGCTTCAGTGATTGCACGAGTCTCATCAAACTCAATTGCATCGTAGAACTCCTCACGTTGCTCATCAGTCATCACCAACTTGTCGTCGGCTGAAGTACCATCAGCTGGCTTATTCCACCATCCTGAGAGCCATCCACGTTGCTGAGGCTGTGCCACCTGGGCAGTTGGTTTCGGTTCATCGTCAGCGGCAGCAAGTCTTTCCTTCCTTAGCTCTGCCCTTGCTCTGGATCTGAAGAGTTTGATGTCCTCATATGGAAGCTTTTCCTCAAGCTCATTCAACTCTTCTTGGCTCGAAGAGTCTGCGAGTGGCTGTGAGATATCTGGCAGAATGAGTTTCTGCTTCCAGAGGTTAATATATGCAATTCTGTTGTCTCTTCTCTCTTTCAAGTAGTCCCAACTCCAGCGATGATTCTTCTCATGGATTTCACTGAGCACTGATTCACCGGCATAGCGGAACCACTCCTTGGCATGACCTTCCAAGGGCACAGACGGTCTGAATCTTTTGAACTTATGGGTTTTGTTGTACCAGTGAAACTTTGAAGCCGACCACAATGCATTACGATACTGATGAGAGTCCAAGTCAACGCTGAACTCCTCGAAGAATACTTCGGTTTTGATGTGTGGTCCTGTATCTGTCGATCCAAGTTTGTTGAGCGTCAAATGGCCCATACCAGTGACTGGCCTTAAAATGAATTGTGTGTCGTCAAACTCTTCCAAGTTCTCTTCATTAATGATGGTTTCTTTGAATGTTTCAAGTAACTCCTCGTGGTCGTCTGTGTAAATTGAGTCAGACTCCGTGTTCCAGTACGCACAGAGCGATTTCAAGGTCAAGAGTTTGTGTGTCAAATGACTTGCCACTGAGATGAATGAGGGAGACCAGTCTGAGTCTGTCGATATTGCTGATAATTCATTCAAGACAACACCGATCGCACAAGGATTATCTGTAAATGCACCATCCATGTCCTCGTACCTCAAATGAATGTTCTTGATGGTGACTTGCAAGTTATCCACGATTTTTGTGACAAGCGACTCGGTGAACGATTCATTCTTAGCATCGTCTTCAGCCGAAATTGCGTTCGTTGGGTTTGCTCTTGTTCTGAGTTCAAGGTCTGCCAATCTTTGGAGTTTGAGTGCAAGCTCTCGCTTGAGTTCAGTCTCATAGTCATATGTGTCTTGGATGATTGGGGAGGCAAGAAGATACACATCCTCAATTACCACCTTCACAGGTTTTCCTTTCAAGTTTGACCAAGGGATCTGTAATGTGAGCTCACCCAAGTGACCGAACTTCACATCAATCGGAAGCTCAAACTTATCAAGAGACTCCTTCTTGAGACGCAAGTTTCTCAACTTCACATCTCCGCTCCAAATTCCAATATTCAATTGTTTGGGATCAAAATTTTCAACATAGCTCCCCTAAATTGGGCGGTTAGTCACTGCTGAGAGGCGGCCTCGAGCCATGAAGTCTGGGCCATGTGGGGCGCTGTGGGAAGAGCGAGCGGCAATCCCTGAACGAGAAGAACATACCAAGAACCTGTTGAGGATGCCTGCAACGAGCGATTCAAGCATGGCTGCCAATTGTTTTGTGTGATGTAGTCCTCAATGCTCGTACCGCCGTGTCTGAGTCTAGTATTTCGGCCTATATGATGGGTTTGCTGGATAGACGCCCCTGCTAGATAGAGATCTTGCTCTGGATTGTTTGCTGGCGTGCCAGCAGGCGCAGGCTAGTGTGTTCGCGAAACTTGGTAGCGCGCACGACTGGACAGGGGGAGCTGCCCTGTCTCTCGCAATCACCTTTACTCTTTGGCCTTTAGTCTTATTCTGAACAGTCAGACAGAGTAGTGGAGTACGGCTAGCTGCTGAATTGGTCGAATCTGGCTATTTCATGCAACATAACCGCTTTAGTTAAGCCCTTGGTTAGACAGAGCTAGGCCAATTCGCGAACTCGTTTGATGAAGGAACCTGGAGAATCGGAACGAAAGTCAGTGTGGAGAGGGGGAACCGGCAAGCTTCTCCCTATCATTTGTAGCCTTTGCACTGGCAGTCACAGACAACAAAAGATTCCACGCTGAATCCGGACCACAAATTACAATGTCATTCCTTCTGAAGAGATCACTGATTGCTGCTTCCTCTTTTGGCGTGGGGTTCACTCTGTTCGCCAGAGCATGGCCTGAACACCCCACTCCAGAAACAAACAGACGTGCGCTTGCAGAACAGAGAGGGGAAATCCTGGCCGATATCAAGACAAATCCTACATATCTGTCAATTGCCAATAATGTGGACTTCAAGTCCGATGTACAGTCCTCCAGAATTCCTAAAGCGCACAGACATCATATGGTAAGTCAGGGTCTCTTGTTCGGCCCTGATCACTTTGAGATCGATCCAATTGTCTTCACCAACAGCAAGACCAATGAGTTACTGGCCTTCTGTCACATGGGGAAAGCATTGACGAGCTACGATGGTAAGATTCACAATGGTGTTCTTTCAACTGTATTGGATGAGACCCTCACATTTTGCGGCTTCCCTCTTCTTCCCAGTGGTAGAGGTGTGACAGCGAAGCTTTCTGTTAACTTCCTTGAGCATGTGAAGCCGGACTCCACAGTGCTATTTAGGGCTAAGGTCAGGGAGCATAAAGGTAGAAAGGTAGTTATTGATGGGGTCGTTGAAACGTTGGACAAGAAACCGGTCAAGATTGCTTTGGCCGAATGCATTCTGGTGGAGCCCAAATGGTTCAAGTACTTCAAGTGGATGCAGCTATTTTGAATGGTTTAACTAGTGCTAGGATATCTTGGTATGAAAAGTGTTGTATCAAACATCTGTAGCTGGAAGCTGACGTAGGCTGATGAGCTGGGAGGTTTGCGGGGCATGATTTTTTTTTTTTTTTATTGGTTTTGGATCCGGATTGCTCGGTTTCCAGCCCTGTTCATTACCAGTATATATATACACCATAAGTTTCGGATACAAATCAGTTGAAAGGAAAAGAAAGGCTATTAGGCAGTCGGTATTGGTTGTAATCGCTCATGTCCTTTGGGCAGGGTTTCAATCGGTATTCCGTAATGTTTGCACTCCTGCACATTGATTGATTTGATGTATGTTGACTATAGCTCATAGTTGTTCCGCTCCCTTCTCTCTTCTTCAATGTATCTCCTTGTTCTCAGTTCAGTTATTCAATGTGTTCACGTATCTAGATATCTTGGTGTCATCATCTTCAGTTTAGCAAAGTTCAGTAGTCTGTTGTTTTCTCGTGGAAGGTCTTCTTGTGGGATGTACTCAAAGGATAGTTTGGGATGATGGCGTTAAGATCTGATGAACACCACGTTTTGAACCCACTCGTACATGGCCTTGACTGCAGACTTGCTGGAGTGGTTTGGAAGAGCAAGTGATTTGATCGTTGGCTGTTTGTCAAGTGGTGCCAGATACTGTTTGGTCTTCTCCCACTATCGTTTCGTGACTTCACACTCCTCAAACACATGAATCAGCGTCTCTTCTCTCGTTTGGCAGAGGCGACACGCACGGTATCCAAGGTATGGATCATGGTTGTCTTGCTTGAATAAGTTCTTGTAGTGTCCCAAGTGTAGCCTGTGGAGGGCTTCAGTGGAGCCTGGATCAGCTCTCTCAATTCGTTGCAACTTCTTCCAGAACATTATCCACGTGTAGTGGGATGTTGGGACACCAAATTGACGACAGAAGGATGAAGAGACAGCGTTCTGAGGGTTTGTTTGGTGCAGTTGTGTCTTCTTCTAGATGCTCTTCGTGGAGGCTTCGCTCTCTTGGAACTTCTCAAGATCTTTCAAGAGTTGGAGACTCTCTTGACTTTCCTCAGTGTGTTTGACGAATCTGTCAATAATCTCAGACTTGTGTAGCAACTCCACAGAGAGTGATGCTGGCTCTTTGAAAGCAAACAAGTGGTTCCATGCCAGTAACCAGGATAGCTCGTTTGGTAGCAAGTATGTGTGGATGTCAAGGTTGGTGGTTTGGAAGCTGGTGTCAAAGGCACCAGTAGCTGGGTTGATCAAACGTGGGAGGATTTCAAAGATTTGTGCCAGAGTGTAGTTCTGGACTCGTTGTTTGATTCCATTGCGTTTGAGGATCTCATGGTTGTCGGAGTTGACCATCTGGTTGAAGGTGTATTCGAATTCTTCCTTGATCAGTTCGAACCAGGGGAAGGTGACATACTTCTCGTCAGCATCCTTGCTTTGAAGTCTCTGTAGATCTCTCTGGTAGCAAAAGAGGGGTACATGTTGTTTGTAGAAGTCCAACACGTAGGCAATTTGCGTACAGAACCGTTGGAGTTTGTCTCTGACGAGTTCGTGCAGAGTGTCTTCCAAGTGGAAAACCTGGAACATCATGTTGCTTCGTTTGCCTTGGAGGTGCTGCTGTAAGTCGACGACTTCGAATCCTCCATGAATTGAAAGTCTCGTGACGTTCGGCATACCGATTCCTCTGAAGAGTTTGTTCTTGACCACTGACATCACTTTCCGGATCTCCTCTGGTGTGAGTGGGACATAGATGTCTCTCCAGTAGAGCTTCGTGAACACATACGTGTTGGTCGACAATGCCCTTGATGTGAGGGGCAAGATCTCCAGAAGGGGATGTTTGATCTGTTTCTCAAGGTCTGTGAGGATTGGTTCCCATTGAAGACCAGTCACTGATATTCCCAGAAGCTTCTCTCCCGGGGGTAGCGTGTGAAGTGTGTGCGTGGTGAACGGAACTGCCTCGAAGATGTCTTTGAATCACTGTGGGGTGTGGGCCAAATCCTCGTGTGTGATGGCTAGAAGCCACGACTTGGAGGTGTTGACTGCCAGGCCGGAGTGTTTGGTGAATCACTCAAAGATCCAATAGAGCTTGAATTCATTCCAAGTTGCAGCAGAAAAACACTTGCCGCAGCTGGGGTTCGAGCGGCGAGTACAGGAATAGCAAAAAATGAATGCTTCCACTGAGATTCGAACTCAGGATCGCTACATTACTAGTGTAGCGCCTTACCAACTTGGCCATAGAAGCAGTTCGATTTTCGGAATTTTCACTGTTTTCCGAGTTCTGCCAAATCATAGCAAAGTCACGTGACCTGACTGTAGCCGGCGCTTGATGCGTTCGCGCGCTCACTGGCCAACCTCGACTGAAAAAATGGCCAACCGGATCACGTATTTCTATAGAATAGCTCTCAGGAAACACGATCTGTGTGCCTCCTGAGACCAGCAGAGTTAGGACACAATGATTCCTCGTACTCGTTACCTGTCAGCAAGCGCTGTTCAGCGTGCACTGCCGCAGACAGCTGTGCTGATGAGCAAGAGATCGAGAACATCAACGCTCATCTCCAACATCCGCTACCAAAGTACGACTCCGACACCTCCAGCATCTGAGACACTCTTGAACAAAGAACTCAAGCAGACAAACAAGCTTTCCAATGAGGGTTCTTCTGCTTCAAAGTCTCGTTTCAAATCCAGATCGACTCCAGATCCAAGAATCGCCCAGGAGTCTGCAGTTATTCAGGAAATGATCGACTCGAACAAAACAGTGATGGAGGTGATGAACCATCTCATATCACGTTCAGAGGAGCTTCCAACATACATTTCTCGTCCAGTCTGTGCTGAAAACATTGCAAAGATTATGGACCTGTCCCTGAAGGAGTTGAACGACCCAAACCAGACATACTTCATCCCAAGTCCAGAGAACATCCTCAATAGACTCATGAAGCATGGCATTGCTGTCTATAGTGCATTTGTTTACGTTGCTGAGAAGCTTTTGAAGGAGGGAAAGACCAATGAGGTACTTCCTTTGTGGATTTCTCACCTTGAGTATGTTGCTGAGACTTCACCAGGCAGATCGACGAAAGGTAAGCTTCAACAAATCACCATGCTGGCTTTCCTTGATGCATGCGTCGAATCCAAGATGGACCCAACTGCAGAGACATTGGCCAGTTTCTTCCAATCAGATGCGCCTCCACCACACTTGATGTACAACCTCTTGGACCAACTTTTCAATAGAAAGTCAGACCTTTATAAGAGATTCAGAACTGCTACCGATGCCTTCTACTTGAAGAAACGTGATCCAAACGACATCAAACATCTCACGAAGGCATTCGAATCAGCCCAGGCTGGCCGTGCTCAGCCAGTTCGTGGTGCTTTGGGAATGGCACGTAAGATCTCAGAAGCAAGTGGTAAGCCATTGGAGGAGTCAACCATTGTTTCATTCATGCAAATGTTCAACCAGTTGAATCTCGTAAGTGATTCCATGAAGCTTTGGAACGAGCTTGTCGGTGCTGGGGTGAAACCTTCCGTCTCCGCTTGGAATGCATTGTTGCTCACTGCATCAAAGACTGGTTTGAGAGCTAACCGTTTGGGCCAAGTCGAGGCCATCCTGCAAAAGATGCCAGAACGCAACGAAGAGACAGAAGCTGCTCTCATCACGATATATGCCCGTGCGAAGGAGTTCGAACGTATGCAAGAGATTGCAGGTGATAAGTGGCAATCGAATACTACCATTGGTCATGCCTATGTCAAGGCCCTCGTCTTGAAGGGAGACTCAAATGCATTGACAGAAGTTCTTGAGACTTTGAAGGCAAAAAAACTGAAACTATCAATTGACTTATACAACAGTGTTCTTTCTTGTTACTCCAAGACTAAGAAGTGGGATGCAATTGTTCCATTGTTGAAAGAGATGGAGGCGGAGAACGTGAAGCCAGACCTAGTCACATACACCATTCTCATGGATTACAAGCTCAAATCCATTCGTGCCAACGGACAACAACCAACTCAAGAGTTGTTTGATCTATTCTTCGGTGAATTGAAACAGAACAAGATCACACCAAACGAATTCACATACACTTCCATCATGGGTGAACTCACAAAGATTGGATCCATTTCCACCGCACAGCAACTTTTCAACTACCTCAAGAGTAAGAATATGACAACATCAGTTACATACACATCCATCATCACTGCTGAGTTCAACGCACGTCGTCCATTTGACGCAGAGGCCCACTTCAGGGAGTTTTTGAATGGAGGATTTGAGATCCGTCCAGCTCATTGGGCTGCCTTGTTCGAGGGATTTGCACGTAACGACAAGTCAAAGAAAACATCTGAATACTTGGACCTTGTGCAACAGAGATCTAACGCTTCAAAGATGCTCAACACTTTCAGTTATTACTACATCCTTAGAGTTGCCAGTGATGAGAAGGACTATG
Organism: Petasospora maesae; assembly: GCA_030563305.1. Taxonomy (NCBI): domain Eukaryota; kingdom Fungi; phylum Ascomycota; class Saccharomycetes; order Phaffomycetales; family Wickerhamomycetaceae; genus Petasospora; species Petasospora maesae. The sequence goes on from JAKUBT010000035.1 coordinate 102,095, forward strand.
AATTGGCTCAGAAGGCATTCTCCGTCATCATCAAGAACGGTGCTATTCCACACCTGAGCGTGTTGACATTGAACTTGGTGAAGAAGTTGAGAGACAAAGGTGGTGTTCCAATTCCAGAGGAGATTGCTGCTGTTTTGTGATTCAACCTCTGAAATACCTCGAACTCATGTACATACTAAAAATGCATAACTTATCAACGATAAAACTTCGTTGCTGTAAAATATTTCCATGAATTGATCAAGAGGTTGGTTGAACTCCAAAGCTCTCTCGAGAAGTGCGTATGTATCAGTTGTGTATAAATTTCAGAATTACTCCGTATCGGTCTTTCCTATAGCCTTGTCCCATAGTGGCTTAGACCAGTGTGTGAATCTATCCTTTGCATTGACGACATTATCCAATGCCGGTCTGACATCAAGGAAGAAAGTTGGCATTCCATGATGATCATCTGGACCACCATAGTAATCAATGACATATCTCACTGTGTCCCAAGTACCTTGGCCATTTGGTCTCAAGACATACCAATCGTGTCTATCAAATGGTGGTTCTGTGCTGAAAGTCTCTGGGAACACTTTGGATAGTTGTAGGTACATTCTTGCCCTTGGTGAAAGATCCTCTGGACGACCTGTGAACTGCTCCAAACGTGGCATCTTACCAGACTTCTCAATGTATGGCTTCTCCCATTGCAGAATCTCCTGCCATGCACCTTCATTCAAAAAGTTGTGAACGTCCACCATGGACTCAACCGCATCTTCTGGGATATCCTCTGCCTTACCCTTACGTACCATGGCGTTGAACATCTGCTGTGGTGATGGGTACTCCCAAACTCCTTCACTCTCTGTGGTTCCACGTGGGATCGTTGAGTTTGTACGTTGTGTTGGAAGATCAATCTTCTGGCCCGGAATCTTTTGGTCAGAGATGACATGAGGCATGTTGTTAAGAGGGTTGAGTGTATCCTCTGGGGAAAGACCATCTTTCTTCTTCACAGGACAGACTGCGGCCGGGGTATCGTGCTTCACGGGACACACTGCTGGTGCCTCGCTCTTTGGCTTGACGGGACACACTGCGGGAGCAGCAGCTTGTTGGTGGTTTACCGGACACTTGGCCTCATTGGAAGCCACAGGTTGTTTTGTGGCACTTGAATCGGACCAGAACCAACCCATTGTGATAAGCGTATGTGTGTGTGTGTAAAGTGAGAGTTGTTGATGTAGGTGAAGGACCAAAGCACGTCCTCCTTCTTAAACGAAATGTGCGATTAACTTGTAGATGGCACCTGGAGGTGGGTTATTTGCACGTTCAACTGCTGCTGAAGACCTTGAGAAGCGCACTCTTGCTGGTGTTTCGGGTTGGTGATGATGCTTAGCAATCTCTTCCCGTCCACCAAATCATCGCAAAAGAAATTGGTGAAGCTTCCACAGTTTTTTTTTTTTTTTTTGGATCGAGCTTAAGTAAGACCTGACGTAAGCTGCTCACTCTGAGCCGGCCAATCACCACGCGGGAAAGGTCATCACCTCTTGGAACTTCTCCTTCCCCATCTGAGAGTAAATTTGTGAGTTTCTCTGATTTTAAACTCCGCAGAGTGCTTGGTTCGAATGCAGGTCACTCAAGCGGGCCGTGTTGTCTGCTTGGTGCTAAGATTTTTCATCAGTTGCCAAGGTACAGTCCTCTCCGCACCAGCTCTCGCTCTCTTTGAGCTTCAACTAGGGCATACGCCAACTTAGTGAAGTTTCAAGCTTCAGAAAATTGTGTCAAGGGAAGGTATCGTTAAAGGACTGAGGTCTAGTTTTTGGTAGATGGGTCAGTGATCCTTTTGCGAGCCCCGTTTTCATTTAACCGGAGCGTCCGTAATTCTGTGTGAGATGCGTGAATACGTGCGTGCCTTCTTATACGCGGCACCCTCGATCGTTTTACGCATTTGTCTTTGTGCTCAGCCTAGCTATGTTATTGCTCCTTGCCGCGTATGATACCTATCATCAACTGTCCAGCTCCAGTGGGTCCAACCAATCAAAATTCAAGGGTTTGGAAGAGTTGTCAGCCTTTCTGTGGAGCTTGTGTACGATGCAGCGATCTTGGAGCCATCATGTTGTGGTCTCTAGGAGTCTAGTCTAATATCGGGTACAAAGGGGCCTATATGACTCACTAAGCTTGAAGAAGTTGGCGAATTGTGTTCACAGCAAATTAGTCAATTGAAGCTGGCCATTGCTTCCTATAAGTAACCGTATCTACAGCTCTGGCCACAGAAGCACTTTTGCTATAACCCTGAACTTGTAACCAAGGGGTCGTTTATACGATGAAGCGCTCTTGACGCCTGGAGAAAAACTCTTCATCATCTTCAGCCCCCCAAACTCAATTGGTTTGCTTGAGCTGGCCATGTTCAGATGAAAGCTTGTCCACGATGGGTGCTCCTGAAACGCACCCGCCATACAGTGTAGACTATCAAGGACCAACTTTGCGCAAATACTTGGCCAATCGTACCACTGTTCCACTCAATTGCAACGTGGGTGATCCATCTGATAACTTTAGATCCTTTAGGGTTCGTATCAGATGAATCAGATTGCCCTGGCCACTCACCAACAGGGGCCACAACCTAAAAAAAACTTGCGCAAAGATGGTGTATCTCTGGTGGTGGTCACGTGTCTGCGCTGTGGTGAAATTTTTGTCACATCTGTGCCTCACGCTGCATCGCCACGCAGCACTTTGCCGGGGGCTTCTCCGTCGCTTTTGTCACGTGTGGGCGCCGTTTGAGGTTTCTCTGTTGTGTATCTAGGGGCTTTGTGTTTGGCAGGTCGGTGGGATCTGTGGAGCGTGTGCAACCCCCCGTGCTGTGTGTGCCTCAATGTGGCTTCTGGGATCTGTGGTCAGCGAAGGCCTGGCTGTAGTGCTGCCAAGGTGCGGCCGGAGAACGGCTCCTCGGGCCTCTACAGCTCGCTGCTCTACTCCTCTATGGGCACTCCAATTTGCCCAATTCCTGGTGCGAACTGCCCTTTCCAAATCTTTTCAAATTCCACTTTTTATTAACGGCTGCGCATGACTCCACCGGTGATGAGTTCTTTGGCTCTCTGGGTCGGGCTGTAGATAATATATCTGGGCTTCCACGCGTCCCGAGAAACATCCAAGAACAATCGAGTGCCAGGCACCGGGGACCCAGGCCTGTACAAACGGCATACATCCCCTCCACCTTGAAATCTGAGATCCCATGAAACACCCCACTACGCCAGCCACCACGGGGACGGGCAGGAGCGAGTGTGGGCACAGAAAGGCACTCTCCAGAGGGGCACACACGCATGGCTGGGGCCTGGGCCGTTACACAAAGTGCGCAAATTTTTGACACCCGGGCGTTCCCAAAGCGCACGCAAACACCGGGGAGAGGCCGCCGCGAAACGGCAGAGCCCGAAAAAACACCTCGAGACGCATAAACGTCTTTGCCAGGCATGTATTTGAGGGTGTTTTGGCCGTCTGTTTGTTTGGCAATTCCACCGTGCAAAGTGGTTGTCTGTGCACTGTAGAACACGCGAGTCAAGCGGTCCCTTTCACGGCTCTTTTGGTCGACTCCGCTTGCCCAGAGGTCGAGCCAAGGCCTCCAACTCACACAACGACAGAACAAACCCGCTGTAGAGACATAATAAGCTCAACGACCTGCAGCGGGCCAAAGCATCGGCATGACGCTAGCATCAGTAATTTTGTCCCCTTGGCACCTGGAAACACCTGGTGGATTCAAAATTGGAATCCCCACCGCACAAGCCGCCAATTTGTGCCGTAGCCCGTTCATCGATACGCTGTAGGCTTTCCTTTTTCCTCTCTCCCCCATCGCCTGTAACCCTCCAGCTGTATATATATATAAGGAGCGCAGATCTGCCATATCTTTTCCATCACACCCGCCATCTGGACCCCTTCCCCTTCTCCTTCCAGTAGCCCTTCTCCTTCCAGTAGCTCATCTCCCTCCAAGCAATGTCCTCTGTGTCCGACGAGAAGGTGCACAACACAACCTCAGTCCCAGAGGCGGACATCGACAAGTCCTCCCAGAGCTCATCTTCCCCCGAGACCGCTGCCCCAGAACAGCAGTTCGTCGATGACCACGATGCCGACTACGACGACACAAAGCTCATCACCCTTCAACGTGCTGAGATCGCCGCTGAGCAGTACAAGCACAGTGTCCCACTCACTTTGGTGCTCTTGTTCTCCACCTTGCTCATTGGTTATGGATACGGTCTTGACGCTAACATTCGTTACGTCTTCACTGCCATGGCTGCTGCTTCTTACTCTGAGCACTCTCTTTACTCCACCATTGGTGTTGTGAACGCTGTGATTGGTGCTGGTGCCCAGATGGCCTACGCTAGAGCCTCTGACATCTTTGGTCGTCTTGAGTTGCTCATCGTCTCCATCGTGTTCTACGTCGTTGGTACCATCATCGAGTGTAAGGCCACTGACATCTCTCGTTACTGTGCCGGTGCTGTGTTTTACAACTTGGGTTACGTTGGTGTCTTGCTCATGGTGTTGTTCATCATGTCCGATGCCTCATCTTTGAGATGGAGATTGTTCTACCAATTCGTCCCAACTTTGCCATACATCATCAACACCTGGATCTCAGGTAACGTCACCGCTGCTGTCGGTATGGATAACTGGTCTTGGGGTATTGGTATGTGGGCTTTCATCTTCCCATTGTCCTCTTTGCCATTGATCGCTTGTATGCTCCACATGAACTGGTTGGGTTCTAAGACCCCAGAATGGCAGAAGCTTAACCAGAGAAAGTCATACTTCCAGAAGCACGGCTGGGGTAAGACCTTGTACCAGCTCTTCTGGAGATTGGACATCATTGGTCTTTTGCTCATGATTGTTATCCTTGGTTGTATCTTGGTCCCACTTACCCTTGCCGGTGGTGTCAGCAAGACATGGCAATCAGGTAAGATCATCGCTCCATTGGTTCTTGGATTCGTGCTCATTCCAGTCTTTGTAATTTATGAGAAGAACTTCTCCAAGTACCCAATTGCCCCATGGAAGCTCGTTGAGGACCGTGGTATCTGGTCCGTCTTGGCTTTGTCTTTCCTCTTGGACTTTGTGTTCTACATGGCCTCTGATTACTTGTACACCGTTTTGATCGTTGCCGTTGACCAGTCCGTTGCCTCTGCTACAAGAATCTCCTCCTTGTCCTCTTTCGTTTCCGTTGTTGCATCTCCATTCCTCGGTGTGATCGTTTACTTCGTCAGAAGAGTCAAGCCATTCGTCATCTGTGGTGTCTCTTGTTGGTTCCTTGCCTGTGGTCTTCTTTACCACTTCAGAGGTGGTCACTCCTCTAAGGCTGGTATCATTGGTGGTCTCGTCGTTTGGGGTATCGGTACCACACAGTTCTCTTACCCAATCAACGTCTCCATGCAGTCCGCTACCACACACGAGCACATGGCCACCGTCACTGCTCTTTCCTGGACTCTTTACAGAATCGGTTCCGCTGTTGGTACCTCTGTCTCTGGTGCCATCTGGACTCAGCTCCTTCCAGCTCGTTTGGAAAAGGACTTGGGTAACGTCACCTTGGCTACTTCTGCCTACGGTGATCCATACACATTTGTTGCCCTCTACCCATGGGGAACTCCAGAGAGAATGGCCGTTGTCGAGTCATACATGTACATCCAGAGACTTGAGACCCTTGTTGCTCTCTGTTTCTGTACCTTGTTGATCTTCTTTGCCTTTTTCATGAGAGATCCAAAGCTCACTGACGATGTTGCTCGTGATGATGTCATCCAAGAAGGTGAGTACATCTTGAAGGACGATGATGACAAGATCTGGGACAACACATTCGGAAGAATTTTTGGTAAGAACAACGTTAAGGCTCCAGAAAAGGAGGCTTCTGCTTAAGTTTTGAAAGAAAAAAATGTTTTTATTCTCTCCTCATGATTTATTCACATATTGTCACAAGCTCTCTTGAGGTTATACTATGAGTCTTCATGTCGAATTCGAGCTGCTCCAAACCGTTTAATGAACTGCATAATTTTATAATGATATACATCTCTCCTTTTTGCCTTTTGATACAACAAAGTTTCTTTAGTTCATGGATAACAGTAATGCGTTGACAGTCTAGTGATTAAGTTATGATCAAGATGCGGTCTATATACTATCAGCAGCCCATCCGGCACCCACTAGCGCCTGACCGTCTAGGTTCTTCAATGCTATTATATAAAATCATGAAATTACTATTTAAATTATCCCAATACTAAAAGGTGGGTTAAATTGTTCATTAGTCCGTGGTAACGGCATCGTTCTTGACCTTCATCGATTCAACATCACTTGGTGCTTGGTGATCGACAACGACTTCTTCAACCACAGGTGGTTTGTCAAGAGCAGTGAATGGAGCTCCTGTGACCTTGGAGTAGATCTTCAATCCTGAGATTCTTGCAACACCAACCAATGCAGCAACCACTAGGCCTCCAATTGGTGCAACGACAAAGGCACCGAAGCATCCCCAATCTCCACCATAGATTCCGTTCCAAATCAACAAGAGCTGTCCACCTTCCTTTGCTGTGCCATAGTATATCGTTCCAAAGATGAACGTAGCGAGGAGACCACCCAGTCCACCAGAGACAACTTCCCATCCTGTGAGGAAGTAGAGTCTGTCCCAGAGACCAAGCATCATGATTGGAATCACCGCAGCAGATAGAAGGTCTGCAATGAAGTAGATCTGGAGAACATCGTTGGCAACTTTCAATCCAACAGCGATGACTGGGACAATGATAAGCACAACGATTCCACGAACATATATAAGCTTGGTCTTGTTTCTGAAGATATCATTGGAGATGGTCGAAGTGAGTGCTGATTGTAGAGATCCCAGTGTGCACACAGAGATGGCAACGATGAAAATGAGTGTGAATGCCGATACCCAAGTTGGAATCTTGGTTAAGATGATGAACACAGATGCAGCAGATTCCTCTGATCCGATCTCCACATAACCTCCCCAAACGGCAACCATACCAGCGACACCCACGATTGTGGCAATGATAGTAAGGATAACAGCAGCGATGGAGCATCCAATCCACAAATCACGATCTGAACGGGCTGCAAAAGTTCTGAGCCAGAATCCTGACATGAATAAGTCATTGGTGAAGATGGCCACTGGGAGGATATACACCAATTGCCATCCAACCAAGTTGCCCTTCAACAAGCCGGATGGACCGATGTTGGATGTGTCAATGTCAACGTATGCACCCATAGCACAGGTGACAATCACAATCATGAGAAAGACAGCAGAGATCTGTAGCGTATCTGTGACGAAGGCAACTTTGAATCCACCAACAGCAGTGTATATCGTTGTGACTGCACATTGGACAATGGCCACTGGGAGGGCATCGAGACCTGTCAATGTTGTAACTGCATATTGTAGCGATGCAATCTCTGACACCATGAATAGGAAAAGAGTGAGGATGGTGCAGGCGGACATGTACAGTCCTGTGATCAAACCAAACCGTTGGAACACCCATTCAGTGAGCACAAACCCATCAGGGCATCTCTTGCGTACCATGGGTCCGAGGTATGCGAACAAGAGCATGGGTAGTCCACCCGAGAGAGCGTACACCAATAACCCGTGGATTCCTGCGAGATTGGCAACTTGTGGATATGTCGAGAGGATACCACATCCCATTCCTGATGCCACGAAGTTGAACGCTAGTGGGAGCCCCGGTTGTGTCTTGTTGGCTGCGAGGAAGCCCAGCTGTGGTCCCTTGACCTTCCAAGCGATGAACAGACCCGTGAGCAGCAGCACTGCGTAGGTGCAGTACATGATGGCGTTGGACGCCTCTGAAGACAGCATATTTTGTGTTGGTGATGTTCTGGGGGTATCTGGCCTCCTTCTAGTGCATGTTGGCTCGCTGAGAAGGTGCGGACGCTGCTGCTTTTATTGTCGTTGGTGGTGTGAGGAGCCGCTCGCAGGTTATGCTGTTAAACAACACCGCGATGATCTTCTCCATCCCCACACACGGTGCGCAGCTTTGAACTATGCGGTTCTGGTGAGTGTTGCGCTGGAGCACTTCGTTCCGCCGTTGAATTATTGTTTGTGGATTCTACTCACATGGTGACCCCACACCGTTGATCCAATGTGCCCATGTGATCCTTTACTGGTGGTTGTTAGTGCATGCGGTTGTGGTTGGATCTTACTCTTGAACTGTGGCATGCACTTACACTTGATCTCAACTTTACCACTGTCTTAGAGCATTTCTACCCCCGATTTCGTTCTCGAGCATTACAATGACAGACTATCAAAATACTAGATATGAGTTTAAAGAACATCAGGCAACAATCTATTAATTACAAAACCGTACCGTCATTAACAATCTTTAAAAAGTGACAACTTAAGCCTCAAGGGAGGACAAGATGTCAGAGTCACCAGCATCGAGAATGGCAAGGACACCAACTCTGAAGAGCTTACCACAAGCGGTACCAAGCTCGTTGTTACCACCCTGGAAGTAGTGGACGTTGGTCTTGGACAACATGGCGTAGTACTCCAACTCAGACTTTCTCAAGATTGGGGTGTTGGAAGAGACGATGACAAGCTTAGCCTTACCCTGTCTCATGGACTTGACAACGGACTTGTAACCGAGGGTGTACTTACCGGACTTGATAACAAGGGCAAGCTTCTGGTTAATGTTCTCTTGGTTCTTTGGGGCCTTCATAGCTGGGTTAGTATATTGCCTTTTGATGTTCAACAACGGAGGTCCGTGCAACTGAGTCCCATGACATAACATGAAGCTGGCCTCGGAAGGCAGCTCGAAGACTCAGGCAGAGGGACCACTGCTAGTGGAGCAGATACTGACCATCTCTGTGAATTTATCTGTAAACACTCCGGTCTTAGGATGAAGAAAGGAAAGAAGTGTTTGTGCCTGTTGAAGTTGATGCTGTGTGGGTCCTGAATTTTTTTTTCAGTGTGGCCTCCCGCGCCCAACGGTGGAGAAGGCGTGGTGTGCGGATGTGTATCATGTGACCGGTAAGCGCCACATTGCAGAATATTTTTCACAGTCACAATTTCGCGGTGTCGCGCAAACTCCAGCGGCGTTTTCAGTGCGAAAGGTGTCCGGATGTCTCTGAGCGCCTGGTGCGTGGACCGCGCTGTGTCGCTTTTTCACCAAAAAGTTCACCAAGGAACCAAGCACCAACAGAGAGTGAGCTCTTAGAAACCAAGCAACAAAGTACGTACCATCGAGGGGACAAGCAGGAAGAGAGTATTGCCTCAGCACATCACACACACCACTGTCACGATATATCCAAGTTCCCGAGTCATTGCCATCGTTGAACGCCTCAGGAGAAGCAGGAGAAGCACGGACATCAATCATCGAAAGAGAGACAAGTCTACACCGAAGAAGCAAACCTTTGAACCTACGCCAGAATACACCAGCACACAAATACTATCCGTTTAAGCTATTGCACTGTTGTACCAGACACCATCTCGTGAAGTTCCAGCAAGCAAACATCTATTATCACATTTAAAGTCTCCACATCAACACACCAAACATCACTCAGGCCGCCCGCAACACAATCTTCCTGTGCCACCATCCGTGAACATCAACACGCAACAGAATACTAACAGCTTATTACAGTCACAATGAAGGTCGAAGTTGACTCTTTCTCCGGTTCCAAGATCTACCCAGGTAGAGGTACCTTGTTTGTCAGAGGTGACTCCAAGGTGTTCAGATTCCAGAACTCCAAGTCCGCCTCTTTGTTCCACCAGAGAAAGAACCCAAGAAGAATCTCTTGGACTGTCTTGTTCAGACGTCACCACAAGAAGGGTCTCGCTGAGGAGGTTTCCAAGAAGAGAACCAGAAAGACCGTTAAGGCTCAGAGAGCTATTGCCGGTGCTTCCCTCGAGTTGATCAAGGAGAGACGTTCCCAGAAGCCAGAGGTTAGAAAGGCCCAGAGAGAGGCTGCTGCCAAGCTCGACAAGGAGAAGAAGAAGGTTGCTAAGGCTGCCAGAAAGGCTGAGAAGGCTAAGATCGCCGCTGCCGGTGGTGCTAAGGTTTCTAAGCAGCAGGCTAAGGGTGCCTTCCAGAAGGTTCACGCTACCTCCCGTTAAGAGCGCATGCTTGTTGTAATTTAATACAAATATGTTGGAAATGTACACTGTTTTATTCTAGTTTGTGACAAAGTAGATGATCCTGTTATCTGTGGGGAGTTGGAGATTTAACACGGTGACGCGCTTCGAGCATGAGACCTCAACCAGAACTAAGGTTACAAACCATGATCAATCAACTACTTACCAAATAGAAGTACCTGTGATAGTAACTCTTTAAACTTGTTTCATTCATAACTCATAAAGGTTGGGGCTCCAAAGATGTAAACCGGTTGGAGGTGAGCGCCCTAGCGTACTTGAACAAGTGACGCTAAGCAGTGATGGCGTTAGACAATGCAACAGCTCTGGCGGCAGCGGCAAGTTCTCTAGGCTGTTTGGCCAATTTCTGTGCGACAAAGGAGAATAGCACGCACGATCCAAGGAACCCTAGTAGGTTGAAAAACTTTGTGAAGTGAGTTAGTCATTTGTTTAGCACTCCAGATTGGATGAGCCATCCCTCATTGACAATAAGGATCTCTTTGGAATAACTCACAGCTTTCCGTGAATACATCTTCTCCTCTTCCTCTGTTCGTACAGATGCAAATATTCTGCGTATACTGCTGAGAATCATTGTGTGATTGTGTGTGTTTTCTGTTAGCAATGACTAGTGGTTTGTCTAGGTGTCTACAACTTCACTATTTTCAACACCAGTGTCAAGACCAGCGCGCAGGACTCAGGAACACCACCACCAGCACCAGAACCACCAGGGAACCGCAGAGAATTCAGCAAAAAGCCAGAATGTAATATAAACTTTTAAAGCATCCAGGAGGTGCAAAAAGAACGTTCCCACCAGAAGTGATCGGTATCGGGTTCCACGGCCGGAGCCGTGGTCTGTATATTGCACTCAATAGCCCCCCTGTCAGAGGGGACCAACTGCCCGTACAGCCTCCCATGCCCCGAAGGACTGATTTTTCTTATGGCCGTACCCAGCGATTCCTCGCCAGGATCTCTCAAGAGAACGCAAGTTGGGCAGAGTGAACCACCGAATTTCCCACCTGCGAGGCCCGAGTCCCAGAAACTGAGACTCCTTTTGTGGGCAGGTACATACAGACTCTGGAGAGAACGTGCCCTCCCACTGCGCCACGAGGGCACAAAAGGGCGTCAATTGCGGCTGTTGAATCGCCACACAACTAGGCGTTTCGGAAGTCCGCAGTTCAATCCCCGGGAGCCGCCGCATCATCTTTAATTTTATTCCATTCGCTGGAAATTGACTGCACCTTCACCCGCTTCTCTCCTCCACACCACTTCTCCCTCCACTCGCACACCAGGAAGCGCTCACCACTCTACAGAGAAGCACTTGGTCCAGATATGTTCACCGGAAGAGCCCTCGGAAGGGCCTCCGCAAGCACCCTCAGGAGCTCCACGCGCACGTACTCGTCCAATGGATCTGGGCAGAACTACATCGACCAGCTCATGGGATCAGCGTTGAATTCCAAATCAAAGTCAAAGCTCAAGCCAATGTCCAAGGCCACAAAACTCTCGAGCGTGAGTGCACTCAACAATCTCAACCTCGATAAGAAGGCAAAGCCTAAGCCGAAGTCCCCCTTGATTCCAGACTTCGAGTGGGCTCCAGGTACCTCGTCCCAGAGGAAAAGAATTCCTAGCCCTCCACATCCCACAAAGTCATCCCTTGTGAAGCCGAAACAGGTGGATATCTTTGCAGACTACAACCCTGCGACATTCAAGTACAAGCTTTCAGTGTCAGAGCGTGAGAATGACTACTACACTGAGAAGATGAAACAGGTCCATTCTACAAACACCCGATTCGACGTCATGGCCATCGGTGGACAAGGTGGTTCAACCAGAATGAAGCTCAAAACATTCATCTCCCGTTTAAAAGAAGATGAAATCTTTGATATCGTGGATGTCCAAGAGATCGATGACGTTCAATACCCAGTGGTCAGAGCTACAAACAAGGAGGCCTCTCTAAGGACCTTTAGTGACAAGAGAGCGGAAGCAGTTACAAAGATGTTCGGAAGAACTCATGAAAAGAAAAGAGACAGTAATATCAAGTTTGTCAAGGTCTCCTGGGAGATCTCACAGACAGATCTGGAGAATCAAAAGACGAATGAGATCCTGTCACAGTTGAAAAAAGGAAACAAGTTGACCATTGCCATTGACACGAAGGACAACCTTTCCAACATCAAATATGCCTTTGAACCAGATACATTTGAGCGCAATGCCAATCTGAACAACTTCGAAGTACTAAGAAGAGAAAAGGCACTGGAATACACGAAGACAATGCTTGAATCCGTGGGGACAGTGGAGATATCTGGAACGATTAAGGGTAAAGTCCTCATCAATGTAACTCCAAACGCTGCCAATGCAGCTGCAAAGAAACAAGAGAAGAAATCTGCCAACGATCAGAAGAAGTTGGATAGATTGGCAAAGCAGAAGAAACGTGAAGAAGAGAAAAGAGCAAAGCTCGAAGCTAAAAAGAGTCAATTCAGTGATTTGTACTCATGAAGATCCACGACTATATCATGAACGCCGCACACGAATGTACATAGCAAGAAATACATCATACAGATTCATCATCATTATTCAAAGAGAGTATAGAGCCCAATACGACCGACAACTTTTTTAGAATCATCAAACATCTCACCATATCCATACGCTGGCTCTCCAACGAGTAAGGTTCCAGTGAATGCCGCTAAGGATTCACCAAATCCAGAGTATGTTCCAGCTTGACCCTCTAATATGATATGACCAGTCTCAACTGTACCTGCGGATTGTGCGTCTGTGATCACTTCAAGTCCAATCAGAAAGACAGCGCCATGATCATCATACCTTGGTGCGGATATGATGAGGTTCCCTCCGTGAATCACTGCTTGGTATCCAAAATTTGCCATTGAATTCACCATATCGGATTTCATGGTCAAGGTACTCCAGAACTTGAGACCTTCGTTGTCCTCAATGGTGTAGATGAATATACATCCAGCACCAACGACTCCTCCATTGCTATGACCATGTGCACTCACCAACAAGTAGTTCTTCCCCGTGTACTCATACGTGAGCATCCAATTATTGGCAAAGAGCCCCGTAGTTGATGATTTTCTCCTTACCACATCAACATCTTTTGTTTGCTCCTTATGTATGACTTGTAAGAGTTCCAATTGATGGTTATAACAAAACACAACACCAGATCCTGATGCGGATATGTATAGTCTCTTAGAATCACCAGTGACGACAGAACCGAATTGATCATACCCATCATCAAGTTGATTCTCCAGAGGCACACTGATTCTCTTCATTGTGAGTAGATGTATTGGGATGCTTTGTGTTTCTCTTTTGGTATTCCCAATCAATAACAATAGTAGTTTGGCACCATCTAACACAATCACCTCGCCACGTTGTGATGTGCCATTCACATCGTTGTAAGGAGCTGAGATGAAAACCTCTGGTATTCCATCTCCATCGATATCCTGTTGATACATGCTTGTGCCTTGTTGTTTCAGTCCAGATGACCCATACTCATCAGAACTGTGTGAATCCAATATTGTCAAGAGACGATCATATCCTGAAAACACATGGATAGACGAGGTCCCCGGCTCAGAGACAAACAAGAAGGATTCACCAAAGATGTCATAAGACAGTAATGAAGTCCCAAACCTTGGTGGTGATACAAAATGAGAAGGTATTGGTTTGATAGTTTGTGTGTTCAATGCAATAGGTGATTCCAAAGTTGAGAACTGTCCTGCAAACTCAGAGAAGGCAAGGACGTACACTGACCCCGCGCCTTCTTCAAACTGGGTGCTTGTTGCAAATGAAGGTTCTTGTAAGAAGTTTCCAGTGGTAATGGCATGACCAAATGACGATAGTGGGATATATGGACTCAGTATTAGTCCCTTTTCACTTGTTGATAAGTTCAATGCAATTGATCGTTGATCATTTTGATAAGTTGTTGGATGCACGATGGCTCCACAGAGGCTCCATTGATCTGATATGGGTTCTTTTGAAGAGAACCATGCATTGAGTGATGGTATGCAAGTTGCAATCGAGTGTTGTAGTTCCAAGATTCCACCAAGGTAGTAGTCGTCGAGAACGTCGTTCAACAAGAGAGATATCTGTGCTTGGACTGGTGCAGCTGATGGTGGTAGTCTCGATTCTGCCTTTAGGGCAGATTCTCCCCTCATCGTGCAGTACTTGAGTTCCCATATCGTGGTTTTTATCCCCATGAGGGCAAACACGTCTCGTACATCTTCCCAATTTGGGTACTTCCAGTCCATCTCAAAGTACCTGTGGTCCTGGATCTTGCTCAAGAGGAAGAAGTCTCCGGCGGTGTCGAGGAACTGGTGGGCCCTATCGATATCCCCATCGAACTCCATATGTCCAAGCATCTTCAGCAGCCCTTGATGAAGCCTAATTGAGTGCCACGAAGAGTCTGCCACTTGGTGTGTGAACACTCCATACAAGAAAGCTTTGAACTGGAGTGATTCGGGTGATTGTCTGGGGTACTTTCTGTGATGATGCCGGACACCAGCCTGAAGAAACGGAGGCCAGTGTGCGCTCTCGCTTGTCTGTGGGGCACCACATGTGTAGAATGCGTCTGGGAAGAATGCTCCCGCTACCAGATACGGAAGGAAGTCCTCGCCCTGAATGTCCTCCGGGAGCAGCTGGTGTATTCGTGAGACCAGGGAGGCGTGCACGCTGTTGGTACCAGTGTTAGTGATAGTCTGCGATAAGCCTGGACGGGACACTTACGCAACGCCGGCAGCCCGCACTCTCAGGATCAGAGCACACAGTACCAGCAGTAGCACTGGAATCAGGTGCATTTGCGGTGGAGATGTTCTCTTCCTCCGTTGCCACCAATTATTGGAGTTGATGAAAGTCCTCGTATAAACAGCAAAGTCCGTATCCCGCGCCTGCAGAACCAAAACATTCCAACGCGGAGAAGCAAGATCAAAGAACACCAACACCAACGCCAACTTCAACAGGAGCAACACACCAACAGAAAGCTCCAAAGATGCCCGTGCTTCCCAAGTGAGTACTCCTCTACAATTTCGTAAGGAATTATGGCTAACAATGAGAAAACAGCTGGCTCGTGGCAGTGTGCGGGTCGTGCGCATTCGTGGCGGCCGTGGTGTCGCTGGTGGGGATACATCTCCAGTTCAAGAACTACCGCAAACCGCTCCAGCAGAGGCTCATTGTGCGTATCCAGCTGATGCTCCCGCTGTTTGCCCTTTCGTGCTACATATCTCTCCGGTGGGCCCGCTTCTCAGTGTTTGTGGAGCCCCTGAGGGAGATATATGAGGCCTTTGTCATCTACACCTTCTTCTCCCTGCTCACGGGCCTGCTCGGTGGAGAGCGCAACATCGTCGTCATGGCCTCTGGAAGACAACCGGTGAACCCGCCTCCACCTCTCTCAAGTGTTCTCCCGCCCGTTGATATCTCAGACCCGTTTACGCTGCTGGCGGTGAAGCGTGGTGTGCTCCAGTACGTGTGGTTGAAGCCCTTCATCTGTGCAGCGTTTGCCCTCTCTGAACTGCTGGGACTACAGAACAGTTCCCACGGGGTATTGAGTGTTCCTGTGCTCATCAACTTTGTCTACAACATCAGTGTGTCCATCTCGCTGTTTGACCTGGCCCTCTTCTGGAAGTGCCTATACCAGGACCTCGTCCCGTTCAACCCATGGGGTAAGTTCCTCTGTGTCAAGCTCATCATCTTTGCCAGTTATTGGCAGGGTGTGATTCTGGGGATTCTGGGGCACTTTGGAGTCCTACCCAGTACAGGAACATCCATTGAGGAGAACCTAGGTTTTGCCATCCAGAACGCACTGCTCTGTGTGGAGCTCATCGGGTTTGCTGTGGGGCATTGGCATGCCTTCTCATGGACAGAGTACAGCTTTGTTGCGTTACCTGGCTGTGCAAGACTCTCCTACTGGGCTGCCATCAAGGACACATTTGGATGTGGAGATCTAGTGTACGACTTCAAGATGACCTTCTCTGGTGACTCGTACGACTACCGTCAGTTTGATTCCGTTGAGGCGCTCATTGCACATCCAACATCAAGTTCACGTATGGCCAGGTTCAACGATGGTTTAAGATTCACAGACTCTGGGAAACAAAGGTACTGGCTACCAAAGTCTCAACAACAACAATCACCGCATGCAAAGACTCCATTACTGGCTCGTCCAAGGGCAAACTCTATAAGGTCAACAACCACGAGTACAAGAGCTATCTATGCTAACTCTGTGCTCACAGTTGGATCCAAGGAGTATGGAAGCACAGACATCGCACCATCGGTATCACATAACCAAGATGTCATTGATGAAGACATTGAAGCTGAAGAACTTGAACTTTTAAGTGAATATGTTTTCGATGATGACTTCTATGCGGAAATAAAGAGGAAAAGACCATATGGTGATAAGAACTACCCGGTGATATATGACACTGAGGCGTATGCATATTCACCAGCACTACAGAGACTAAGAAGGGAGGCAATGCAAAGACAGGCTTGTGTATAACAAGGTTTGATGTTTGATGGGTTCATATATATAGGAGTGCACATGAAGGGCATGTGTACGTTCGGAGCTTTATAATGGCTATGATAATGATAATTGAAGTTGCTTATATGCATGACTGCAACGTACTACTAGCACCTATGTGTAAAAGCGATTGACCGATATCAAGAGAACTATATCATTAAAGCTATGTATCTAGAAAAAAATAACCGAAAGAGACCCGAATATATAAGCAAAATCAAAACTAACCCCCCAAGTGCAGCAAAAAGCATAACCAAAAACTCTGAATCAATCAAAGGTTAGTCTTGCAACATGGGGCCTTAGCCTCAGCACTCTGGATGGTTGGTGTCAATTCCTCGTAGTACTTAGACTTGTTGAAACTGTTTGTAGCGATTGGAACATCCAAGGCTGGGTTTCTCTCAAAGAATGAGGATGGGGAAACAAGGAACTGCATGAAGTCAGATGGCATGACTGGGAACTGCTCAGTAGATGGAGGGTGAGTCAAAGCCAATGTACACCACACAACGGTGTCATCATCTCTAACGTCTGTCTTACCATCAGCCCAAACACCAAGACCAGAGTCCACAGTGGACTGGTTGGTCAACTCACCAGCAGCGTAGAGCTCATCGTCACCGTACTTGGTAACCCAGAACTGTTGGGTGGCAAAGGCAGCTCTCTTAGCGTTGTAAGACTCTGGACGAGCAATCATCATCTGCTTAGCTGGCATCTCAAACTTGTAACCAACTGGCTTACCAGTGACTTGGTTGATGACGGACTCGTTGATAACCTTGTATGTTCTGTTTGTGAATGGAGACTGTTCCACGTAGCTGGCCTTGTCAACAACAGTTCTCTTCTGAACGTAACCAACACCATACTTGTTGAGCACTGGGTCAACCTCCATTGGAACGTAGTCATCATAAACGACAGTGTTCTTGTCACCATCAATTCTGGTGTCGAATCTGAAAGAGAGCAAGTGTTGGTGGTAAGCAGCCATGACACCTGGTCCGATCTTCGTACCCCACTCAACCTGGACGTCATCGTCAATTGGCATGGTGGACAAGATACCAGTGGCTCTAACCTGAACGGTGATAGCTCCCACTTGGTCCAAGACGAAGTTGACAATGTACTCGTAGTTACCAACAGTAGCAATGGTCTGGACGACAAACTCTCTTCTTCTGGTAACGACAGAACGAGCGTTTCTGTAGTTAACGTGCTTGTACAAGATACCGTAGTCCTGCTCATGCATACACACGGTGTTTGTGAGCTTGATTGGAACACCTTCACGGTCAATTCTCAAAGTGTCCAAGTACTTGATAACACCAAGACAGTCACAACCAAGACCCAACTGGTTGGCATTGGCACCGAATCCACAGTCACCCAAATCGAAAGCCTGCTTTCTGTGGTATGGACCTCTTGGGTCACCGTATGGAACGGTCATCTCGTTCAAGGCGATTCTGTAGAAGATCGAACGACCCTTGAACCAAACGTCGTACAAGACAACACCTTCTCTAACGTTTGTGGCAACTCTGAACTCCCATCCCTGCCAAGTGATCTTGCCTCCTTCAACGGTGAAAGAAGTACCCTCAGGCTGAGAAACGACAAGTGGGTTGATTGGTCTCTCAACCTCTTCACCAGACAAGTCTGGGTGGTACTCAACAGCTGGAACCTCCTTCCATGCGTGTGTAGCAACGGTCTTCTCATCAGCTCCACCTGGGAGGTAGTCCATTCTGTAGAGCTCCTTGGTGAGAAGCTTGAACACTGGAGAGAACTTGACTGGAAGAGAGTAGTGGTTGGCATCTGGGTGGTCAACCTTCAAGTAGCAGTAACACTGGATGAGTGGCTCAGTGACATCAGAGGAGTCGGTACCGTACATCCATGGGTCAACACAGAGCTTGATGTGCTTTGGAAGCTTCAACTTGGCAACCTCAGCCTGGACAGCTGGGTGAACGTGACAGAGCTCTTCAATGGCAAGCATGTCCTCTGGGAGAATTGGAGCGATAGCAGAGGTGGTGTTCTTCTGGTCTGTGATAACGTGGCCGTATGTGGCATTGACGATGGTCTTGTGCACTGGCATGACCCCACCAGCGTAGTAGTAGGCGTATGTTCTTCTTGGGATGGATGGGAGGGGCTTTCCAGCACGCTCGGCGTCGAGGTACTTGATCATGTCCTTCTTTGGAGGGTCCAGTCTGTCGATCTGGGTGAAGTGGATCTTCTTGCCCGGGTGGAGGTCCTTCACCAGCTTAGAGGTGAGGTTGATCTCAGCATCGGTGATGGAGTCGAATGGGTGGAGTGCCATGGTGCAGTGCAGTTGTTGTTGTTACTAGTGAGACAATTGGTAATCCTAAACGCACACACACACACACACACACTTTGCACAACTGTCGAGATGCCAGGAGGGGGAACCAGGGGGCCCTTATATATACCCGCAAGTCCGCCCGCCTATCTGCCTATCTGGCTCCTTTGAACTTCACCCCGTCTCTCTGGGGAGCGCTTCCGCGTGCACCATCCCAAAGCGGAAGGCCGAGCAGTTTGGCTGCCCGCGCTGGTGGGGGAACTTCGCGAATCAAACGAGTTCGCGGTAACTCTACGTCTTCGGGTTACCGCATCGGGCTAAGCGGCGGGGTCTGTTCTCTTGGTTCTCCTCTGCTCTGCTCTTTGTCCTTCCTTTCCTGTTTGCTGTCAGTTCTGTTTCTTGGAGGGGCGTTGTGAGTCAAGGATCCATGAGTCGAAGGGGGTGATGATGATCTAAGGATGAGCCCGCTAAACACCATGCAGTATGCAGGTCGCAGTGCTGTTACAAGGTGCTACTACAAATCTCCAGGGCATGTTCTCTTCATTAGTGCGTAACAATATTATGATATCATCTATCATGGATACCGGTGTAGATTTGATCTTACTCAAAGCCTCTCTGATTAGTCGAAGAAGTCGTCATCGTCTTCCTCCTCATCCATTGTCTGCTTTCTGGAGAAGACAATTTTGGTTTCATTCTTCTTCTGCTCATCTCTGGCGATTCCATTCAAGATCTCCACAATGTCACTCTCTCCGAGCTTTCTTCTAACTTGACCACTCTGTGCTAATCTCATGATGTATTGCTCCACTGCCTGTGCTCTTTCTGGTCTCACCATGT
The DNA here is from genome assembly GCA_030563305.1 of Petasospora maesae. Lineage (NCBI taxonomy): Eukaryota > Fungi > Ascomycota > Saccharomycetes > Phaffomycetales > Wickerhamomycetaceae > Petasospora > Petasospora maesae. The sequence continues at coordinate 121,763 of JAKUBT010000035.1, forward strand.
TGACTCGAGAGAGTCTTTCTCTGGCCGCTGGCTCCAGTACTTGGTCAAGGGCGGCACTGAGTTGTGAACGTCCGCTGCTGAAAGAACACACTTTGTTAGTTGCTATTTCTTGATAATAAGCGGCTCCTTATGTGATACTTACTCTTCTGATGCGCTGTCTCCAGAGTTCTTTTGGAGTTCTTTGAGTCTTGCGGCTCTGATGGCTTGAAGTTCTGAGTCGTCCATTGTGATGAAATGTGTATGGCTTTCTTCTTAGGTCTTGTGCGTTGATCCACCTAGTTGCTCCAGTTTGATTTCAGATTTGGGATTTGGGTATGTGTATCTCGCACCTGATTGGTCCTGTAGCTTTTTTAAATACGTTGCGTTTACCGTATTTTATAGTTGTAGGTCGGCAAGTTGGAGGTTCTTCCCAAAAACTGGTTTCTGCCAGAGCTACCGTCAGCGAGCGCGTTGACTCTGGATCTGGAATCCTATTTGCCCGTTGGAAAATGACAGCGACAGGGGGCAATGTGCGGAGTAGCTGCATAACCAAATCTCCACTGATACACACTACAAGTTGAACTTTCCATGTTCTTGTCACTCATTTATTTGGTTTTTTCAAAACCCTGTCTCCACGTAGACACCGTTTTTGGCTAAAGTCTTAGCTGCATTAGCGAGAACCTCAACCTGATACTCCTCGAAGGGGTACTCCTCACCATCGACCGAGAGGAACCCCTTTCCAACTTTTGGAACCAATCTATATGCAAGGATTTTTGAGTGAACAACCTCCGGTGAGTCAACGTGCTTACCTGAGTCCACAGATAGTAGAATTGGGATCTGCTTGGTAAGTGATGTGTTGGCATTCATCATGACAAGGTCAATCGCTCCATCATTCGGTAGCGAGGCGGGGAAGAAGTTCACATTTGGTGAAATGACCGGCATCTTACCTGTATAAAACAATGATATGTTGTCTGAATATTCAGGGTCCAAGTATTCCCAATCATCTGGGACCTCTCCAGTTGGTGAATATTTAAGCTCAAGGTTCTCCTTTGTGATTGGAGCACCGTTCTTATCCTCGACGTTCCGAGACTCTTCATCGTAGTGTGTTCTCACTTCTTCCTTGTTCTTGGCCAGATATTTGATTGCAATTTCACAAGGATATTTTCTCTTTAGTATGACACCCTGTACAACACCAATATCGAATCTAACTGGGCCCAAAAATCTCAAATGTTCAGTACCAATATCAGCATCTGCGATAATACCAAATGTCTGTGACAAAAATGATACAGTGGTCTTACCCTTTTGAGTTAATGCCATCAAGTCAATGTTCACAACTTTTGATTTCACAAGAGACAAAGCGGCAAAGGATGGCTCGTTGGTTCCATGGCATGAGTTTGACATGGCGTTACCTGAGCCACACGGTAGTTGTGTCACTGCAATCTTATTCAAAGCCTCAGCATTGTCATTTCTTTGATAAAGTCCATTGAACACTTCGTACGGAACACCATCACCAGAAGCACATGCGACAACATCATACTTGTTGATATCCATCTCCTTAGCGATCTCAACTGCATGTTTGTTCCTTTGGGTCTTGATCACTTCAACATGGCACTCTGCTGCATCCAAAATAGGCTTGGCCTTCTCCAAGAAAGCTGTCAATGCTTTTCCCTTACCTCCATGTGGATTGACAAGAACCATGATTCTCTTGCGTGGTGTCGTGCCTGGGTAAGTCCTCTCGTAGATGGTTTTGAGGACATGTCCTGGGTTCTGATCATCCAATGAAATTGTTTGCGATGTTGGTACAAGATGGTCTCCTCTCCGCGTGGCAAACGACACTGTGACAATTGAACCAATATATGAGTCCGAGCTGTCTGTCGACTCGTGGAGTTTGGCGCTCAAGATGTCCTCATAAGGAATGACGCGTGGGGTTTCAAGTGCGGAGGAAGTGGGCACAACTCCACAACAGACGCTTCCGCCTTGCGAAGAAAGCAATATCTGGTCCTTAAGAACAATGCCTGAGTCCTGGAGTGTAGCTCGAGGATATGACGAGAAACGCAGAAGGCCCTCAGAGGACGGCGCGTGCTGGAGGGTGTGCATATTGGTTGTTCCGTTGAAGCCTGTTTTGGTCTTGGAGTGTGCTGGTCGGTAGTGGTGTAGCAGGTTCTTGCAGTTGTTTGTGTGTGAGCAATACTTTCAACAACCTCTGTTGTTGTTCCGTGCAGTTCCTGTGGTGGCGTTGGGTTGTTCGTTGGCGGTTGCTGATAAGTGTAGAAGGAGGAGAAGATTGGAATTTGATCTGAGCCGGCCGAGTTGTACGTTGTTGTACCGTGCACCGGCCGGACGAAACCGGTAGTCACGTGACTTGATGTTCAAATAGAGTGTGGAGAGCTCTCCCACTTGTTCTACAATACACCAGCAGTGATTCTAAACGTCTATCATTGTGCGAATCTTTGAATAAAGAGCATGCTTATGTGAGTGTGCGTGTTAAGCACTTCTTTGTCGGTGTAGCATCACGACAACTCTTGCCTGACTCTGCGGTTTACTAGGTGCATCACGCCGACTGCAAACAATGAAAGAGCAAGAGGTAAGTAGAATGACTTGCAAACACTTGTTTTGTAGATCTCCAGCACAGCTGGGACGTGCTCAGCTGGGAGTCCTTTGGTGATGAAGCCTGTGTCGTTGATCAGATCTTCAATGTACTGTAAACTGTCTGCCGCTTGGAAGTACTCGTGAAGTTTGGTTGAGATGGACTTGGTGTATGTTGAGAGCGATATGGCCACACCCAAGACATTACCAAGTTGTCTGATGAGAGATACCACGGTGTTTGCACTGGCCTGGCCCCTTCTTCCGGCTTTTCCAACGACAAAGATACCGAAACCAACGTAGTAGCCACCAGCTCCAAAACCAGAAACTGCTAGAGATATAGCCATGGCAAACCTCCAGAATAATCCATCGGACAGTGTGGATGCCATTGCAACGGTGGCTAGTAGAGTTATGAATCCTGAAACTTGAATCATCAAGAAGATGTTTGATGAGGCAATACCAGCAACCATCGTCATGGACTCAGACTTGTCAAATTTTCTGATATGATGGCCTGCCGTCATTGATCCAAATGCAGTTGCAACCACAAGGAACATTGTATAGTATCCAATGTTAGTCACTGAGACTTCTTGAACAACTTGAAGATACACTGGAATGATGAATAGTGCCATGTAGATAGCTAAGGAGCTCACACCATTGATAAATGCAAGGACACCGATCTGACCCTTAAGAATCTCAGGATCAATGATCTTCTCGAAAGCGATGTACTTCTCGACATAGACATATCCAACAATGGAAGCACATAGAAGTATTGAAAAGAACACCTTGTATATTTTCGTTGTGTGCTCTGTAGCTGAGACCAAGAAGATGACACTAGAAACTGCCGAGTTCAAAGTGATAATACCACCAATGTCAATTCTCTTCAGGTTTTCCTTTGAGTACTTTTCTGGTCCTTTAGGGATGTGTTCCACAATGATTTCAACCTTGTACCACAGTAACAACATGCAAATGATCAATGGAGGGACTTGAATCATGAACATCATTCTCCAACCAATGGTGACGATACACCAACCACCAACGGGGCCTCCGAGCATTTGAGATACACTTCCAACGATGCTTCCATAACCCATAAATAAACTTCTTTGTGCAAGTGGGACAACATCACTGATGATGATGTTTGATAGGGCGAAGATACCTGCACCTCCCATACCTGCAACGGCACGTGCAAGTGATAAGGTCTGAACGTTGCCTGCAAAACTTGAAAGAAAGACACCAAGTGTAAAGAGTCCCTGTGCACCAAGTAAAAGTTCTTTTCTTCCCAAGATATCCGAGGTCTTACCGTATAATGGTTGGAATGCTGTGCTTGTCAACAGATAAGATGTCGCAATCCAAGTGACCATGTTACTCTGGTTGAAATCTGCTGCAATGTTGGACATGGTGGTGGAGACGATAGTTCCATCCAAACTTGTAAGGAAATTACCAAACCAAACGACGAAAAGGATCAGGGCAAACTCTCGTGTGATTTTAAATTTGGGTGGTTCTGGTAATCCTGTCTCGAGCTCTACATCAAAAGAGTCTCGGGAGACATTGGCAGGTGTGCCCATTACCTCTTGGGTAGACTCATTTTGAAGATCTTTGTCGACTTTGAGCTTTTCAAGCTCTATGGGGTTGTTGTTGGACATTATTTAGTTGTGTGATGCGTGATAAGTGAGAAGAGGTGTGTTTCTGTGAGGACTTTGATTCCTTTCTGAAGTGGATGAATGGGAGTAAGTACTAGAGATAGACTTGATGACTGATGACTGATAACAAGATCCTCGAATTCGTGCAGCTCTAAATCCGGCTTTTGCTGTGTGTTAGGAAGTGCCGGTGCACTGGAGAGCGATGAACACCGATGATGTAGAAGGGTAGCGGGTAGAAGTGGCTTGTGTTAAGTGTTGAAAGATGTTCTTGGGTGAATGTGTTCTGTAACTTGAAAATTCATCTGGCAGGGCATAGACAACTGGACAGGAACAGCTCCGCTCGGGCAACTCGGCCCAACTTCCCCTTTGGGCCAAATTGGGCACGTGACCATCTTAATGCCGTCGGGCCGTCGGGTGAACATCATGACACAAAATTGGATCTATATGTGATCGAGATTCGATGTCAGTGACAGCTTACAAGGCGTTTCAACAATAGAACTTCTACAAGCAGTTGGATATTGACAATAGCATACCATAAAACAAACCGTTAACGTGTTAAAAACAAGAAAAAAAAAGCGAATACATCGAAGCTAGTATAAACAAGGTGGTGGTGTGGCAGCTGGCCAGCAGCTTCACTCGGGTGTTCTTAGAGATTTCTTCAAGCTGGAGAAACCTTAACCTCGACTGAAGGCTCCTTGGTGGTACTGCTGACCTCCTCCTCTGTCTCACTGGACTCGGAGTCGAGACCAGGCACAGTGACGTACTTGGCCAACACCTCTCTGTCAACCTCGTCCTGTGGAATGACATTCCAGATTACACACTCCTTGGCGTCATATGTACCATAGTAGTCAGCATCATCCATCTCGCCGAGTCCCTTTGGCTTCCAAACGAAAGTAGCAAGAGTGTAGTACAAGGTGAATCCAATGATCCAGCCAAAGATGGTGTTACCGTAGTAGTAGTGCAAGATTCCATTGTTGTTCAACGTGACACTTGGGTTAGAGTCGTGGATAAGACCTGGCATACCTGGAGCAATAGAGATGAAGAAAGCGACAAGACCTGCAAGGTTGAAACCCTTGTAGGAGTAGTAGATACTGTCTGGGGAGTTGGTGTAGAGGTTTGTGAGTTTGAGTTTACGCTTTCTGATGAGCCAGTAGTCACAAATGAGGATGGCAATCATTGGAGAAACGAACACAGAGAAACCACTCATGACGGTACCGAAGTTTGAAGCAGTGTTATACATCTTCCATGGCTGAATGACCCACATCAAAAGCATAGCAATCAAGGAACCACGTCTAATGTTGATGAATCTTGGAGCCATACCAGCAAAGTCCATACCGAATGTCCAAGCGTTACCAACGGTACTGAAAACCATCTGAGCGTTCCAGAATGCACAAGAGGCGAAGAAGACACCAGCACGGACCTTTGGAGTGTAGTAAGCGGTCAACCACTGCTCCAAAATCAAGTTTGGCTTCCAGATCAACTTGCCCCATTTACCCTCCATAGCGGAGGCTGTAACAACACCCATGAATGGCACAAAAGTGGCAAGGAACAACTTACCAACGATGGAACCTGGGATCTGGGAGAAACGGTGCTTGGAGAAACGGGTGAAATCTGGCTTGTTGATGATACCAGCACAACTCGAACCGTACCACAAGGAAAGAGCCTTAAGGAAAGCCCAAGAGAAGTCGGAACCATGGACCTTGTTAGCGTCAGCGCTCATCAATGGACCGTCGGAGTGGTTGTTGTCAACAACAGCAGCGATACAAACACCTATCATGGTGGCGTAACCAATAACAGAAGAAATGGCCATTATCCAACGGAGGTTCTGTGGCTTCTTGATCAAGACTGGTAAAGTGATGATTTGAAACAAGATGAAACCACAAAGTTCCTTACTTGTGAACGGAACGGACTCTGGGAGAGTGTCTTCCCAAGTGAAGTAACGATGAGAAAGGGTACTCACTGTGGTGTTAACCATCAAACCACCGAGCCAACTCTGAGATGCAAACCAAACGACACCAAGAGCGGAACGGATCAAGATTCCCAAATAACTTCCATATGAACCAAACATGACTCTTGTGTAAGTTGTGAAAGAGATGTGATGGTCACCACCTGGTTGACCGTTAAGAATTGTGTGAACGAGAATCAAAAGGTTACCAATGACAACCACGGCCATTGTACTTGGCACGGAGAGACCCAAATTGAGGATGGAAGCTGCAGATGTGAAGGCAGTAAGGGACATGTTGTTAAGCAACCAGTAGGCTGCGAACCCCCACCAACTCCAAGTACGTCTGATTGGAGGCAATGGCACAAGATCCGGGTTCTGAAGAGCAGTGACCTTGACATGTTGCTTGTCCTCCTTGAGGGCAACAAAGTCCACGATTGCCTTGAATCCCATTGTGGCGGATGTATGTAGTGTGACAGGATGGGAGGCTTGACAGGTGGGTTGTGATCTTAGGGCATCGTGTGAGAGGGGAGGGAAGGGAAGTGGGATACGCCATCAAGTTATAGCCTTATGTACCATGCATCGTTTGTTCGTTGAATAGAGCGTCGGGAGTCGATAGCGAGCGATAACGGTATCTTAGATAGGGCTGATGTCTTGGTAGGGAGCGATGGCCCGGCTTTGCTGGTCGTTGTTGGTGAAACTCCGCTGTGCGATAGACTAGCCCGCTACTGTTGAGACCAATTGCAGGACCGAGGCTTGATGTTGAGGGCACCATACTTCCATACTAATAGCACATACTTCCGCCTGGCGACGACATGGAATCCGGAGCTTTCTGTATCGAACTACTGGAGACAGTTGTGGTGTGTTGGTGATCCGATGAGCGGATGTGCTGGCATGTGCAGTGCTACTACTGGTGATGATGATAGAAGTGCCAGAGCCACTAGCGAGTAGGCGTGGTCCGGGGTTCACGCATACGCTGACAGTGCCAGTCCGCCTGTCAACGAGACACCTCCAGGGGCCCAGGGGGTCAGTGGACTGGACGATCACCATACACACAGAACAACAAGAGATTTGTAGGGAGTCTGGAGGGTGTCAAGCCGAGCTCCCCAGCCAGACTGCGACTTCGCGTGTGCGACCTGCGCGGATAGCGAGTCCACGGACTATGGCTGGATCTGGAAGTCCGGGCGCCGCGCTGTGCTATAAATCCGACTTTCCCCCGGGCTCAGATCATAGATTTAGCTGACTCCGCCGGCTGGGCTCACATGCAGGGCCCTTTCTATTGTCTCTGTGTCTGTGTCTGTCTGTCTCGAGCCCGGGCTTTCCGGTGCTGGCTTGCGGGCACCACTCTCTGCCTGGATTGCTGGAACATTGGGGTCTTGCGAGCTCAGGACAGCGGTGGTTGGTGGTGGCATTCATTATTCCGGAGGATTCTGGTGCGCCAAGGGTGCTGAGCGAGTTCTAACCGTGCCCGCGAATTTACCCGGGCCACTTCCCCATCGGGAAATCTGGCCGTGGTGCACAAACCCGGGTGTCACGTGCGCGAGTTTGACACATTTTTATAAGCTGATCCGCGCCCCTCCCCCTCCCCCTCCGCTCTCCGCCTGCACCTGCTCGGCAATTTATTCTGTGCCCCTCCTGTACTCTCCAGGCATGCTCGTTCCATAGAATGATCGACACGCACTCTGGCTGTCAGTTGTGTGGAGAGGAGGCTTTGGAGGAGCACCACCCGTCGTACGTTCACATTCGTGTTCAAGCGTGTTCAGGTGCTCTGTCGTCGTTCGATGCAACACCGACGTTTTGAACCTTGATCAGCGGGCCGTTGAGAGCATGACATGAACGGATAATCCGTTAGTAGCCAGCTGGTATTTTTGCTATTATGGCCTTCACCTTCAAGCAAAACCAGATGTCTAGCTTGATTTGGTCTTGTTCTGATCTAGCCTACCTTCTAGCCTCTTCTATACCAGGAAATCTAGCTCATGTACTTGACCTATTGTCGCTTGCCTTCAAACGCCCTTTCAACCTCTAGCCCAGGTTTAGCCATATGCACCGCATCCCGTCCTATAAGGCAGATTTATTCATGAAAATCTAAAGCTAATTACTCCACCTGACATCCTCCACCGGTCATAGGTTTTCCTGTGCTCTTCTTGGGGGTACACTTCAATGCTTTTCTTGACCTTCACAGGGCCGCAAAGCCAGAGATCGTGATATGAGACTATGGTAGCTCTAAGGTCGGAATTCCCAGTTTTTCCACTGATATTGAGAACATTTTTGTTAACTTTAGTGATTCTACGGCCTCCAGAAGGACCAAGGTTAATCTAACTAGTGATCAACCAAAGCTGTCGATGCACACCTGTTGGCTCATCGCGTCTAGAATTTAACACGAACAGCGTCTCGTGCTTTAGCCTCCGGCACCTAAAAGCTAAATCGCTCTAGAAATAAAACACCCGCGTGCTGAACCATGGCATCACAACTCAGGAACATCATACATGTCAGGAACCCTGCCTCTAGCTATCGTACGTGATCTCTTTGGCAGGGGTTTTTTTGTATGTGTCGTGTCACTTCATTTGTGCTACCAGGTAGAGGGCTTGATTCAAAGGTACCAGTCACACCGGAGCGTGCCCGGTTACTTATCAACGGAAAGAGCTGAAGTAACTAAGAGAATGTCCATGATACCCACCCAACCAGCAGAGAAGCCCCTCATGGGCAATGAGCACTAGCTCCAAGTAACAGTTGTGCCTTTACCCCGTTCTCAGATATACGCAAGCCCCGCGCTCATCTCCACCAAAATTCCCCAAAGCCGACGCGTAATTCTCATCACAGCAGGGCGGGTCTTCGCGCTCCTTGACCTTCCTGAAGCAGAAGAACGCGTCGAGTCATATCACCAACTTCATCATCAGCATCGCCATTCATCGGGCGGGTCCTACAAACATCGCTTTCCCGAACCTCTTCATTTTCTCCCACTTCACACAATAGCCGTATTCCCACAAAGATGAACTACACCGCGGACGTTCTGGATACGTCCAACGTGTTCACGGAGTCGCACGACTATCTCAACCTCAAACTACAATCCCCCATGCCCTTTAAGGATAAAGATCAATCCACATCCACAACGAATTCCGGACAGATGTCACCTACGAAACCAGGACGTGAACTGAGTCCCTCTGATGGGCTTGAGAACTCTGTTATATCTCTGGGCCAGGAGCTTCGAGAACAAGAGATGAGAGTGTTGTCCAAATTTGATATCTTTAAGACTGTTCTGGGTCAAGTTGGAGGTAAGGACAGATTGGCCAAAGTGTTGGCTTATGCCTTGAATATTGTGAAGTTTTACCTGATCAACACAAGACGATACGTTGTTGATGAGAAGTTTACTAATCTTTCATTGAATCCCAAACAGCACTATAAGACACCTTTGAAATATTTGAAACTGTTACTGTTTTTGAATTCCACGATATTGGAAAAGAAGATCGCTGGTGTCACTGCATTTTTGAGTTCATTCAGATATACGTTAAGATTTGGAGGGACACCAAACAGAGTTAGAGGATTCATGAAGAGATTTGATGAATTGATCAAATCACCAACGTTATCAACTTTCCAAAAAGTGTTGCTCAACGAATCCACGTTGGAGGATTTCATCAACTTGTGGTATGGAATTTTTGATGAGTTGTTATTGTTGTTCAAGTTGAACATTTTGACCAATCCTACTTTTAAGAAGTTCTCATCAAGGCAGGCTGAGCTGGCGTGGTATGCTGATATCCTGTTTGGGTTGAAGTCCAATTGGACCAAGTTACAACAGAATAGAGAGAGACAAGTACAGATCAACATCCAACACCAGGTGAAACAAAGAGCATCATTACTCTCCAAGAAGCTTGTGGAAGGTATTGGAAGCACTCCATTGAGACAACAACTGATGAGAGAGTTTAACAATAAGTCACCATTGAGTGGTGCTGTGCTTGTTCAGGAGTTGAGAGAGTTGAAACATCAGGAGAATGTGATTTTGTTGGATCTTACTAGACTCTCGTTTGACTTTGTTTGTGATTCCATCGATGTGTTCAACTGGAAGATCTCTCCATTGGTGGAAATGGTGTGTGGAGGAATCTCCGGGTCATGTGGTTTGGCCAAGGTTTGGGTGATGAGTAAGAGGGATATGGAGGATAAGTTATGATGGCTTAAGTCGATAGTGGGAAGAGTGATAATGTTAAGGGACGATGATACATATAGTAATTGTGTGTTTGAGAGAGTGATATATATGTATAGATGGATTACAGGTTGATCTTTGATAGATCGTGTGATATTTTTTGGTAGCAGTAGTGGTATACTAGCGCAGTAGTAGTGGACAGTCATTACATGACGAACTTGAAAAAGAAAAACAGGTCGTTAGGTTATATATATAAATCCAAAAAAAACAAATCTAAGCAAACTCCCGTATAAAAGGCACCTCTAAATAATAGCAAATCGTAACGTGAAAGTGTACACATTGATTAGTCCAGTGGGGTCAGATCAGTGTGTACCTTCAATCTATAGCAAAAATACCACACAACAGACACACAAACAGACACACAATTGCAACCAGGTCCAGCCTTGAAGTATTAAGTGTCATGTGTATATGTATGTGGTTCAGACACTCACTTGAGTGTCTTAATCTTTCTTTCTTTTTTTCCCTCTTCATCGTTCAACATTCCTCCATCAGATCTCCAAGAGATCCTTTCAGATTCTCCATTCAACGTATGAATCCTCCGTGTTGACTTTTTCCATAATCGTATCAGCCATATCATCCAACACTTTATCACTCACTTCGACCCTTGATTTTTCTAATAGTTCACTTGTGCTCTGTGATCTCTGTCTCTCCGAGGCAGGAATGTATCTGATACTCTGTAACACCTCTGGTTCTGTTCCTTTAAACACACCAGTCTTTTCCGATGAGTCTTCCTTGATGATACACAATGGTGAGACTGGAGTTGTGGGGAAGTCAAAGTCACTATCGCTTAATGATGATATTGAGTTGTCTCTAGTGCTGTGGTTTGATGTTGTTGTAACTGTGGAAAGTGTGTGGATCACGGAAGAGACGGATTTGTTCCGTGTGAGCTTTGACTTGAAGGAAGTGGAGATGGATAGAGGTGGGGTGGATAGGCAGCTCATCTGCTGTTGTTGTTGTAGTGCCTGCAATGGCTGTTGTTGGGAAGAGTCCTGGCTACTCATGGACACCAGCGACTTTGAGCGCTTTCTGGAGAGTGCACTCTTGACCTTGGATCCAAAGGAGTTCTTTGTGGCTGTGGACTCTGCGAAGGAGGAGGCGTACGACTTGAGCGAGGAGTTGTTGGAGGGTGTCAGCACCAGTGGCGACGAGCCCTCGGGGGTCAGTCCTCTGGACATGTTGTTGTGTGGTGGGCAGAGTGTGTGGGAGTGTGGAAGTGAGGCCGGAGATCCGTGTGGGAGGGATTGTGGGATGTGTATGGGGGGGGTAGGTAGTAGTAGGGTGTGTAGGGCAAGGTGCTGGCAGTGGCAGAGGTGTAGGGAGAAGGACGGTGGCAAGAGCAGGCAGAGGGTATATAAGTGGGACCCGCAGCGGGAGAAAGCCAGGCCCAGGTCCAGGGAGGCCCACCAACCGGCACACCAGCTGGATCGTGATCTATCATCTGCTCATGCTGCTGCTGCCCACCGGGTGCCCCCCGAGAGAGAGAGCCCAGACGCCCAAAGCGGTATAGGGGCACCGTCCAGCATAGGGCCGCGCTGGGCAGTGCGTCCCGCTACGTAGACCGGCACTGTTGGCGGGGCGATCTGCGCCGCGCAAGAAAACGGTTCTGCCTGGAGTCCTGGGTGGTGCTCTGCCTGGGGGGAGTTTCCCGGTGGCTGTCTAGGGAGTGTCTGGGAGCTGTGTGGAAGACAATGCCGCTGCCTAAGAAGTGTCTGAGCCAGACAACGGTGGGGGAGGGGGAACTACCGAGAGCACCCGCCGCAAAACAACAGACGGCAACCACCGATCTCGCCAAAAGCTCCAAAGCTCCAAAGCTCCAAAGCTCCACCGGGGGGGCCAGAACCTCGCTGGCCGTAAAAACGGTGTGCAGCAGTTGCAGCGGCAACGGCGTCCCCAGGCAGCATCTCGCCAGCCAATCACACGCACGCACCGGGACGGGCTCTGGCTGGCCATGTTGGGGCGCTGGGGCGCGCTGGGGCTGAGCACGGGACTTTGGCAGCTACGAAAAGCCCCCCAAATATTTTCGCGAACTCCCAACTCCCAACTCCCAACTCCCACACAACTTCTGCCCTCACAACAACATGGAGGAGCCCCTATCTATACTCGTTGTCATGTGCTACGATTGTGACCTGTGGGCATTGAGCTGTGGTTTCACGGAGGAGTGCGCTCGCTTTGGGGCTCCCGAGTGTCGCTGGACTACAGTCTTTGGTGCTTTGGTGTGTAGTCAACAACACGAGACTTTCAGCTTTTGTCATGTGCCATACCCGTGAGCACCACGTTGTGTGGTATCAACATGCCCTGATGTCTGTGTGTGTCCGATGTCAAAACGCGGCAACAGATATACCACACTGCTGGACCCCCTCCACCGGAACTAGATCTGGCTCTACGTGTGCTATGTAAAGCTCAATTGCTAGAGATCAAGGGCCAAGGATTCTTTTGATGTGTCTTGTTGATAGAGAGATCCCGGTACCCCATGGGCCATGAGCGCGCTTGACACAACAAACCTGGTAACAGGCATCAACGCTCACCCTCCTCAATTCGGCTGCCTTGCAAAAGCAGATTGTGTATGTGCTTCGGGCTTCTGTTTGTTGACAGTTATACCAGGAACCCGTCGTATTTGGTATTTGGTACCTACTACTACTACTACTACTAGTTCCTAGTGTTGTGGTTACAGGTGACAGTCCCACCGTTCACATAATCATCACTAATCTGGGGTTCTTACACTAATGCCTTAAGACCAGCATATATAAGCTCGGAAATCATACAACTCTATACTTACGTCAGGTTCCATTCAGGGATTCGATACCCCAACCTGGTCAATTGCCAAACCCCTTCATGGCCCAATTTGGTCTTATCATACAGTCAAAAACTACACATGTGACATGGTCAACCCCGCACCTATGGACAAGGACCAGTATACTACCAGTATACTACCACTTGTAGTAATAGTACGAGACTAATTAACTCACTCCGTATAATAGATAGCTCTGCATGCTCATTCAGCTACGAAGTAAGAACATCAAACATTATGGTTGTCATACAATTTTTTTTTGTGTTGCAACCAAACACTTCAAGTGATGGAAAGCCACAGCTTAATCACTCCTCATCGCTGAATTCAACTTCTAGACCTGGAGAGTTGGAGGCAGATTTACCATCAGATGTAGCTGTTGGAGCAGTGGTTTCAACATCCTCCATATCAATGTCCTCCAATTCCACATCATCAAACTCAATGTCATCAAACTCATCATCGTCATCCTCTTCTTCCTCATCTTCTTCGTCTTCTTCGTCTTCTTCCTCCTTAGCGGTCTTATCCAACTGTGCATAGTATGCCTCCAATGCCTCCTCGGCTTCCTTATCAACCTCCTGTGATGCTGGAACTGTGGATTTGGTCTCAGTGGTGGCTGGTGGTAATGATTCTGTCTCTGTCTTGATCTCTAAATTCTTCCCATCAATTTCATCAGTTGGAACAGCATCTTCACCTTCTTGTTTGATCTCTTCAGCCATTTCTGTTTCAAGGTCCTCTTCACCATCCAATCTACCCAATGATTTACCAATGGTACTCTCTTCGTGCCATGATGGCAATGCATTCTGTTTGCGTTTCTCATCCTGCTCGATGGCCTGCTTCTCACGTTGAAGATCATCATCTGCAGTGGCGATACTGACGTGTAATGTGGCATGAGATCTTGCACCAGCATTGATAGAGGATCTGTTGTTGAGATATGAGTTTCTGTCGAACATCTTTGTAGCCTTCCCAAGGTTGGAAAGAGAATATTGTGCTGTGGTGCTGGATGTTGCTGGAATCATCTTTCCCAATGAAGACTCAAAGTTGTTCTCTGGAACGGTGTGTTCATCAATCTTTCTGAGACAGTCAATGATAGGTTCCAATTGTTTCATCAGTTTTTCGTATCTGTCCTGGTTCTGTTTGGCAATCTTACCTGAATCGTCTTCAATGAGCTTGGTGTTACACAACGAACACAAGAACTCAGTCATCTCAAAATTCAACAACGCCATAGCCTCAAGTTGTGTATACTTCGTCTTACACACAGGACAGATGTACCCCTGTGGATTGGCCTCTCCTGTAAGTTCCTTCTGCATCTCTTGTACCAAGGCATGAACTTTCCACTTGATCGAATCGATCGCCTCCGTGTTGTGGATGAAGTAATACGTCTTGGATTGTGGTCTTTGTCCATTCGCACCAGCTTCACGTTGTACATGCACTGTCACTAGCCTGTCCTCTGCGAGTTTATTACAAAGGGAACGTAGTTCTTTCCTCTGGATGCCGAGCAAGTGTGACATGTCCTCCTCTGAGAGAACCGAGTGGAGAAGTAACGAGTCCAAGATCAGAACGTATGGACGTCCGTAGAAGCCTCGACTCACGGCCCTGATCAACAGGCGTACTGTGCTGTCCATTGACGACATAATGTACGGACTTTTGCCTCTTCTCCCTGCAAATGTGCCGTTGCCGCCCCCAACTTTTGCAGGTTACCTGTTGGTCCTTGAAGTCGAACAGCTGTTTGGAGATGGAGGGCGCCATCGAGTGTCACGTGATAATTCCGCGAAAACTACCCCATTGGGCGGCCTCAGACTTTCGCGAAATTTGGAAGGCCCAGTTTCCCAGCGCTTTGCCCAAGCGCCCGCCAAAACAGTTGGAATCGCCACTCAAATCAACGCCACCTCCATCCGTCTAAAGAACCAACACGCAGTTGTGAAAGACTCGGTTTCAGTCACCAGGAGCAGGTCCCGAACACTTCTCGTGATCCCACACAGACTCGTCCTCCACATAGACACACACAGCCCGCAATGTCGTCCAAGGAGACAGGCGAGAACGCCACCAAACCAGATCCAACATCTCCCCAGCCAAAGTTACAGAAGAACGACAAGAAGGACAAAGAAGAAGAGGAACTCACCGAGGAGGATGCCAAATTGAAAGATGATCTCGATATGTTCGTGGAGCGTCTCTCCGAGGAGGACTCGTCTCTCTATGCTCAGACATTGGACAAGCTCAAGGAGTCGATCTCCAGTTCTACTTCCTCAATGACCGCAGTTCCAAAACCATTGAAGTTCCTCCATCCACACTACAATACCCTTGTTAAGGCTTATGAGGCCTGGACCGACGCCGGACTCAAGTCTAAGTTTGCTGACATCTTGTCCGTGCTCAGTATGACCCACTCTGATAATGGCAAGTACGATGCCCTCAAGTTCAGACTCATCTCCAACGAGGATGATTACACCAAATGGGGACATGAGTACATCCGTCATTTGGCTCTTGAGATTGGTGAAGCCTCTGCTGACAGAATTGAAGAAGAAGGTGAGGATGACGTTGAAGAGACCACACCAAAGTTTGACCAAGCTGGTGTCAAGAAGATTGTTTTGAAGATTACACCATTCTTCCTTAAGCACAACCAGGAGGCTGATGCAATTGATCTATTGCTTGAGACTGATAACATCAGTGAATTGCCACAATTCGTTGACAAGGACATCTTTAAGAGAGTTGGTTTGTACTTGGTAAGCTGTGTTCCACTCTTGCCACCTCCAGATGATTTGGAGTTCTTGCAAACCGCATACACCATCTATTTGGAACATGGTGAATTGACACAAGCATTGGCACTTGCCATCAGAATTGACAGTGAGGAATTGATCCAGGCAGTGTTCAATGCCACCAGTGATCTCTCTGTCAAGAAGCAATTGGCACTCATCTTGTCCAAACAGAACTCTGCATTTAAGAACGAAGAAGTACAAGACCTCATTGATAACAGACGTCTTTCTGAAAAATTCCGTTATTTGGCCAAGGAACTCAACTTGCTTGATCCAAAAGTCCCAGAGGACGTTTACAAGTCACATTTGGAGTCTCACTCACGTTTGGAGCTCAGTTCCATTGATTCCGCAAAGCAAAACTTGGCATCCTCATTCGTTAACTCCTTCTTGAACTTGGGTTATGGAAGTGATAGACTTCTCGCCGTTGATGACAAGTGGATCTATAAGACAAAGGGAGACGGTATGCTCTCCACCACAGCAAGTATAGGTTCTATCCACGAGTGGAACACCGATGCCGTTCAACTGTTGGACAAGTACTTGTACTCCTCAGATGAAGAGATCAAAGCTGGTGCACTTCTCGGAATGGGTCTTACCGGTTCCGGTGCACACGATGAGGTTGATTCCGTTCTCTTGCTTCTTCAAGACTATGTCACAAATCCAAACAAGAAACTTGCAATGTCTGCAATCCTTGGCCTTGCCATGGCATTTGCCGGTTCTCAAAATCAACAACTCTTGGAGTTGCTCCTACCTTTGGTCTCAGACTTGGAGGTTCCTATTGAGGTTTCTTGTCTTGCTGCATTGACATTGGGACATGCATTCGTTGGAACATGTAATGGTGAGATCACAGACACAGTGTTACAGACATTGCTTGAGAGGAGCTTTGAACAGTTGGAGAACAAGTGGATCAAGTTCCTTGCATTGGGTTTGGGTTTGCTCTACATGGGTAAACCAGACCAGGTTGATGACGTTCTTGAGACAATCAGTGCCGTTGAGCATCCAATCTCTGCTAGTTTGAAGGTGTTGGCTACTATCACTGCTTACGCTGGTACTGGTAACGTTCTTGAGATCCAGGGATTGTTTGACATTTTGACACCAGAAGGACCAACTCCAGAGAAGGAGGAAGGTGAAGAAGAAGGTGAGAAGGATGCTTCTAAGAAGGCAGATGCTGATGGAGATGCTGAAATTGCTGATGCTGAAGCTGAATCAAAGACTGAGACTAAGGAGAAGCAAGAAGATGATGAAGAGACTGAAGATGAAGAGAAGGGTGAAACTGAAAAGGCTGACGACTCACTTGCATACGCTGTTCTTGGTATTGCCATCATTGCACTTGGTGAAGACATTGGTAAGGCCATGGCACTCAGACATTATGGACATTTGCTCGATTATGGTTCTGAGTCAATCCGTCGTGCAGTGCCACTTGGTATTGGTTTGTTGTCCGCTTCAACCCCACAGGCAAACGTCATCGAGTCACTTTCACGTATGTCCCATGACCAAGACACCGACGTTGCCATCAATGCCATCTTCTCCATGGGTCTCATTGGTACTGGTACCAACAATGCTCGTTTGGCTCAGTTGTTTAGACAATTGGCAAGTTATCACAATGATGCCAATGCCCTGTTCACAACAAGAATTGCTCAAGGTTTGACGCATTTGGGTAAGGGTACTTTGACATTGAACCCATTCAACACGGAGGGAAGAGTCTTGTCCAAGGTTACACTTGCTTCTTTGCTTACCGTTGCTGTTGGATTCCTTGAGCCAAAGTTCATCATGGAGCACCACTACTTGCTCTTCTTCCTCAATGCAGCTGCTCGTCCTCGTGTCTTGATCACTGTTGATGAAGATTTGAATGAGTTGCCAGTGACAGTTAGAGTTGGTAAGGCTGTTGATGTTGTTGGTCAAGCGGGTAATCCAAAGACAATCACCGGTTGGGTCACACAGACCACACCTGTGCTTCTTGGATATGGTGAGAAAGCCGAACTTGAAGAGAACAGTGAGTACGTTGCATTGTCATCGTTCCTTGATGGTATTGTGATCTTGAAGAAGAACCCAGACTATGTCCCTGAGGAGAAGACCGCTTAAGAAGTGTGATGATGCATTTTGCTTTTTGAAAACTGTTATACAAGTTTGAAATTTCAAACAACTGTTGTACATGTAGTGGTAGTTGATATCATTTTTATTATGAATATGCAAATGTGTCATTAAAATGTGTCATTTTCAAACGTTACGGATTGGAGACTTGGCAAAGAGGTTTGATACAACATCTGACCAAGTAATTTTGATGTAAAGCTCATTGTTGTCTTCTTGTGAGCGTTCCCTTTCTGCCACTGCATCTCTAGAGATGAGGCATGCCCTGATGATCCACATGATGAAGGCAGAGATCAAGTAAACCACGCCGCACCAGATTGCCGGGTATTTGTACTGGCTTGGGTCGTATTGACTACCTGCTGGTGGTGAGCCTCTGAGTTTGATGCCGATGATTGGGGATACTATACCGAAGGATCCAATTGAGATCCACAACATACTCAGGCCAACATCCAGGTTTCGTAGACCAACAATACGTGAGATGATTGTGGCAATGACAACCCAAATGGTACCCATAGTGGCACCTTGTAACAATGCAAATGCAATGGCTGTGGCATAGTTTCTTGCTGGGATCCACATGGCAAGACACAGAATTCCAACAAATGTATGTGTCACGATAGTGACTGTCACTGCACCAAACTTATCTGACAATCTTCCAGCAACGGGACGGCCAAAAACGATTCCCACAGAGATCATACAAGACACCACAGATCCCTGATGAGCTGTATATCCCAGTGACACTGTGAAGTCTGCCAAGTTGTACAACAACACGACATAACCGAGAAGAGTGAACCAGACATGAACAACATAGAGCCAGTAAATAGGAGTTGAGAGGATCCCCCAATCCCACACTTTTGTGGAGGTCTTAATCTCACGGTTTCTCGTTCTTAACAACAAGATTCCCACAGCTGTACAGGCAGCACACATGATGGATTGGATGATGAGTGCCCAACGGAGACCGAGGTTATCCACTGCGGCACCCATACCCAAGTTGAAGATGATTCCACCGATACCGGACCCAGCAGCAGCAATTGAGAGTGCTAGGGATCTCTGCTTTCTGAACCACTGTGGGATAAGTGTCATTGCAGGCATCGAGACCAACGCTAGACCGAAACCGATGAGTAAGCCCTGAGTGCAGTAGATCTGCCACAGCTTCTTACTAAATGCAGCGAGCAGGATCCCGGCGAGTTGGAGTAGCATTCCAATGAAGATGGTCTTTCGGACACCGGTGAAGTTAATCAGAAGCTTCACGAGAGGTCCCATCACGAGTCCTGCGCCAAATGCGATGCCTCCCACTGCTGCGTAATCAATCTTGGTGGCACCTGCAAACTTGTTCCCCTTGAGGTAGTGGGCCAGGTAGATGGAGTATGCGGAGTTCGATGCCCAGGTGGCACAGTTGAGGAAGAACACCGCTAAAACCGTCATCCAACCTTTGGCACCTCCCTCGGGCACCTCGATGATCTTACTGTGTTCATTCTCGTGCTGTTGATGCTCCTGCTCTTTGGCGGTGGGGCGCTGGTGCTCGAGCTTCTCGACATCCTCTTCTCTGTTCATCGACACGTTTGACGCCGAGCTCGTGTCCATGGCTGCTGGTGTATTGAGGGATGGGAGCCGGTGCTTTGTATCTCAACGCCTCGACATGGGATACTCTGTTAGAGGTTAGAGGTTGGAGGTTGGAGGTGTGCACTTTTGGTCGAAGGTCCTTGGAGTCATAGCTCTTCGCTTGCACGGGCGTTGATTCCGCTTCGGGATTAGCCCGCCGGCCGTGTTTGCGGACATAAGCGGAGTTGCCATATATATATGAGCCAGGGCACCGTTCCATCATTGTTCTTTTGAGCTTCATTTACGGCTATTCGGTACTACTTGGTGTGTACGAGGAGGTGATGCTGTGTCTCTATTGGTGTGGCTGTTTGGT
>JAKUBT010000036.1:0-133994 GCA_030563305.1 Petasospora maesae
GAGTGAAGAATTCATCAAAAATAGTAGAAATGGGAAGTGGGGCTTCACCACTTAGTGCAACGTCACACAGAAAGAACCAGCAAGACTGATGCCAAACGCTGAACTGAGTCTGAGGAAGAAGATCTCGCCGAATGAGATTCCGAGGACGACTGCAAAGAAGTATGGAAGCACAAAACTCATCACTGCAAGCATGAGCCCGTAACCAATCGTGGTGGAAATGAATATGATAACAAGTCTGATGAAGTCTCTGTACAACCCCTGTGCGGAGAAGTTCAAAAACCTGGCAAGAACACTTCTGTCGGTTCTCTCGAATTCTGAAACGGAATCTGTTTCATCAACAGTAGGTGAACCAAAGCGCTTCTCCTCAACGTCCTGGCCAACGGTGGTTTCGTCATCATCTTTCAATGTGGTCTCGACAAAGACACGCTGCTCAACGTATGCACCGATGAATGTAAGCCCTCTGAAGCAGAATGCTGTGAAGAAGAGAACACAGAAGATACCAAAGGCAGCGGCTCCGGATGCGGCGCTGAGGGTCTCGAAGACCACTGAGTAACCGGCATACTTGGTGGTGAAAAACGTGTTCATCATAGGTTGCCCGCCCATATCCATGTGGTCCATCCCCATTGAAGAGGAGGAGCCCATGTCCATGGAAGCTGTAGCCGTTGGGGCTGTCATTGTTGTGGTGGATCCCGATCCCATCATCATCTTGGCTGGAGGTGTGTTTTGTGTGGTGGTGATGAGGTCAGAGAAGAGGTCTTGGGAGTAGTGGATCGGTGGGAACTCGGAGTAACTTTATAGCTAGTAGATAAGTGAGTGAATAAGATCTCAGATCTGTGACATGGAGGGTGATTGGAGCTTTAAATTGCTCAAGAGACAAAATTCGCTCGTCCTTCATAACACCCTGCCCGAGAGCCCTCTGCAGCGGCGCTTCCCGATTGGGCGAAAAGTGCTCAAGATCGAGCGTGAGCTGGAAAAGGTCACGTGCACAGGTGATTACATAAGCAACCACGTGACCTGGTACGCGCCACACCAGATAAAACGCGACGCGTCAGCCAAAATTTCCAGATTCTCCGCCGAGACGCGAAACGGCGGGTTTTGAAACGCGTCCTGGTGCACTGTGGGCTGTCACAGGGGAGAAAATTGTGTGTGGAAGGAGTCCTCGTCTCCTGCACAGGCACAACTTTTGGGCAAACTGCAACAACACGTCCTCCTCCACACTCCACAACACTTCACCACACTTCGTCCACCTCCAATTGCCCCCATATATCCCCCCTCCAACATCGCCATCCGTTGCTGTGCGCCCCACCAGAACATGTCAGAGAATCGCTCTCCAGCATCCACAGCCACGGCACACACCGCAACCACCTACCGAGACGAGATGGCCTCCTACGACCACGACACAGCAGATACCTCCGCAGACTCGTCGCCAGAGAAGTACAGAGGGGTGCTTCTCCCAGTCTCCAACACCACACAGGCAGTCGAGTGGTACGACTCCAAGACACCGCAGCTGGAACAGGAGAACTGGAATGCCCATGGCTATGGGAATGGGAACGGCTTCAACTACCAGGAGGAGTCCCCAGACATCGATCTCCTCCAGAGGGACTTCTCGCAGACGTACTCGCTCAGAGACCATGCCACATCGGTGCGCAAGTCCATCGTTCTCTCGGATTCTCTGGCGTCCGTGGCACTCCACGACATCAGCAGCACGTATGACGACGCACGGGGCACAGAGAGCACCACACAGCTCGCCATGACCAACTCACCATCATTCTCTGCACTCGCACACATTCTCGAGCGCAAAGAGGCCAAGCTCCAGAAGTCCAAGCCCATGGTGACCCCAATTGTGGAGCAGGATGAAGAGACCGCATACCAGCCATCACCCCTCTCCAACGAGCAGATCTTGAACCCCATGGTTGAACATTCCCCAAATCTCATTGAGTTCGATGACGATGACGTTCCACCACCACATCACTACACACGTCCACCAACACAACAGCAGTACTCACAGCCTTCTCTGAGTGCATCACCGGATATCTTCAAGACACCGGAGGTGCCACAACCACAGAGATTCCCATACCAGGAGTACTCATCCATGCTCGCAGATGTCGAGCCATCTCCAAACACTTCTGCCCCACAGAGTCCGGCTAGTCTTGAAGAGGAGGTCAAGCCCCAGCCACTCCCAAAACCATTGAAGAAGACACAGATGTCACATCTCACCTCCCCGCAGTATACACAGAGATCTGCATCGATGCCAACTGTCTCAATGGAGACTAAGAAGGAAAAGAGACGTTCATTCCTCGGATTCTTTAGAAACAAACGTTCTGTCTCCACCACTACAATGCCAAAGAAGTCAACCTCGTTCTCCATGTCATCACCATCTCTCGTCGAGCCAACAGGTGCTCCATCCCCATCGATGGGCTCCACAAAGTCCTTGAAGGGCTCAAAATCATTCACGATGCCTAAGGCTCCTACACCACTTGCACAGCCTGCACTAAGACCTGTGGCACAACGTTCTGTGTCTTCAAACTCATTGTTCTCCGCATTCAAGCGTAAGAAATCGCAAACTTTGGAAGAATCTCCACAGCCAGTCATCAACATTGAACCACCACAGGAACAAACAGCCTCAGAAGAGGAGGAGGAGGATGACAACGACGATGATGATGACTTCTCAATCTCATCCGAGGGGTTCGATGAGGACTTCAACAACTTGAACTTGGACACTGAACCCGTTCTGAAGTCCACACAACCTCCATTGTCAACTCTCCCATCCAATCCAATCACAAACAAACGTCTTTCACAGATCTCACAGGGTTCTAAGCGTCATTCTCAGATATCACAAGGTGAGACGATCTTCCCAAGAAACCTCTCTGCTCAAGAAGTGGAATCCATTGTGTCATTGGAACGCAATCGTTCAACTTCCCGTCATTCTCTCAACTCACGTCGTCAATCCATGGTTTCAAACCGTCAATCTACGGTTTCAATTGATCAAGCAGTGGGATCCATGAACAGCATACAGATGAGTCCCGTTGGTGTACAGATGTCTCCAGAAAACATCAGACGTGATTATCTCTCTGGTGATGACGATGAAGAAGGTAAAAATGGAGATGAATTGTTCAACGTTGAGGAGTTCTCTCAAAGATTGGAGTTTGATTCAATCGTGGATAACTTCGAGCCGGACCAACAAGAGGAGGACATCTCTTCCCAGTTTGCAGAGTTTGCAGATTACATTGACTTTGGTGGTGCATTAGATCTTGATGATCTTGGATTTGACGTTGACTCACAGTCTAAATCACCATTGCAACAACCAACTTTGATGAACTCACCATCCATATTCGAAGATGAATACTCAGCATCCCCATCGTTCACCACATCTCCACAACTGGGTAACAAATCACCACTATCATCACCATTCCTCCAACAATCCTCATTTGTCCCACCAGCACTACAACGTCCAATCTCAATGTCCTTCAGTGGACTAAGGGCACCAGCATTCAACACATTGCACGAGTCCTCTTCTATGGAATCAATGCAATCCATGGAGTCTTCTAGAACCATGGACATGTCGGTCAAATCACAGTCGATCTCCAACGTTTCTATCAAGAAGGAGAAGAGAAAAGTCGTGTTCTCCAGTAAGATCACGATATTTGACGTGTATGCTGAGGATGAGTACGATAGAAAACCGGACATTGCAACGTGTAATGAATTGACTCCACAGTTGGCCATGAGCATCAGAAAGGAACTCAATGATTTCAAGACGGAGATGGATGTTCATGAGGATTCGAGATGCTACACGTACTTCTTCTGATGGATGTCTTTCCATCCACGCTTCCTTTCTTCCTTTTTGGACTTTTCTTTTTTTAGAGCAAGGATTTCTTCTTGTTGTCTTTCTGTCCTGCTTGTGGTATGTTTTGTTAAGATCCTGGATGCTGTGCATCTTGCTGGTCATGATTGTTAGTTTTATCTGTCTTCACGCGCACACTTTTGCAAGTATAATTAATGTCATTTGGTTACGAAAATCACCCAATTATCGTTGTGAAATAGTACTTTGGACACATCAGCAACAGTTCATACTCTCTACGTACTTGCAGGGAGTCCACTGGCGTCTACTAAGGGGAGTCTGTGTGTGATGAAGTTTTGCCCGTACACCAACCTCCCCCGCACCCTCGCTTTGCAGCAAAATACGCATACTTTAAATTGCCATAAAA
Organism: Petasospora maesae; assembly: GCA_030563305.1. Classification (NCBI taxonomy): domain Eukaryota; kingdom Fungi; phylum Ascomycota; class Saccharomycetes; order Phaffomycetales; family Wickerhamomycetaceae; genus Petasospora; species Petasospora maesae. Next base: position 4,206 of record JAKUBT010000036.1, read on the forward strand.
CTACATTAGCGCAAGTTGAACAACTATCTGAACAACACTTCTTACGAATAACTCAACGCTAAACATCACCAAAAGGTCAAATAGTGCAAAAAATGGCTGCATTAATGCGGGGAGATTGACTAAAAATGGGGTATTTTGATTCAACTGAACATTTTGTCTAGCATCACTCCATTTTCTGGAGAAAACAACAGAATTTGATGTTTTCAATTATTGTCCACATACATTGCAAGACATTCTGTTCAAACTCATGCGTTGAAATCAGGCTTTTTGGTTGGCTGGTTGTAGGTTAAACTTGACGCCGAACACGGTCATGAGCCGACAGTTGCAGCGTGCACAGCCGAGAGCTCCTCCACTAATATAAAGTGCACCGTCATAGGAATAATACCTCATGAAGATGGTTACAAGAACGTTCTACAGTATTAATTCAACATCAAATATCAAGTGCAGTTCATACAATTTTTAGTCATCCCAGGGATCTATAAATCAAGAGCAGTAGTAGTACCTTACTCGAAGGACTCGAATCTCAAATCCCAACCAATCTTTGGTCCAAGCTTTGGCAAAACCTCAGCAACACTCTGCACATCCTTATCACCTCTACCGGAGATGTTGATGATGATGTGCTGGTCCTTAGTCATGGTCTTGGCAAGCTCAACACCACCAAACACGGCGTGAGAGGACTCCAAGGCTGGAATGATACCTTCCAACTGGGAGAGCAACTTGAAACCTTCCAATGCCTGAGCATCAGTGGCAGCGCTGAATTGAGCACGGCCAGAAGCCTTCCAAGCAGCAAGCTCTGGGCCGACACCTGGGTAGTCCAAACCGGCAGAGACGGAGTGTGTGTCATGGACTTGACCGTCCTTATCTTGGAGAACGTATGTCTTGACACCGTGGAACACACCTGGTTCACCAACGGTCAAAGTAGCAGAGTGGATACCAGTATCCAAACCATCACCACCAGCCTCGATACCGACAAGCTTGACGGAGAGATCTTTCTCGAATGGAGAGAAAAGACCAGTGGAGTTGGAACCACCACCAACACAGGCAACAACGGCATCTGGGAGCTTTCCATCGTTCAACTTGGCAAATTGCTCCTTAGCCTCCTTACCGATGACGGATTGGAAAGTACGGACAAGAGTTGGGTATGGATGTGGACCAATAGCGGAACCAACGACGTAATGGGTAGTGTCCAAGTTTGTGACCCAGGATCTGAAAGCCTCGGAAGTGGCATCTCTCAATGTCTTTGTACCGTTTGTAACGGCAACAACCTCAGCACCCAAGATTCTCATACGGAAAACGTTAAGGGCCTGACGACGAACATCCTCAGCACCCATGAACACTTTACACTTGAGTCCAAACTTGGCACAAGCGGTAGCAGTAGCGACACCGTGCTGACCAGCACCTGTCTCGGCGATGATCTCAGACTTACCCAAACGCTTAGCGATGAGCACCTGGGCAAGGGCGTTGTTGATCTTATGAGAACCAGTGTGGTTAAGATCCTCACGCTTGAGCCAGATCTGGGCACCACCAGCGTGCTCAGTCAATCTCTCAGCCTTGTGGAAGGAAGAAGGACGACCAATGTATGTGTACAAGCTGTGGAATTCATCCCAGAAAGTTGGATCAGCAACGGCATCTTCGAAGGCCTTCTCCAACTGTCTCAAACAAGCATGGAGGGACTCTGGAACGTATTGACCACCGAAATCACCAAATCTTGGAGAGAACTTGTGCTGCTCTTCGTATGATGTGACCTCCTTCTTCTCGAATGGCTTAGCGGACACTTTCTGCTTCTTTGTGGCTGGCTCCTCAGCCGCGTCACCAGCGTTGTCCAAGATGCTCTGTACGTACTTCTTAGCAGCCTCTCCACGCTCACCTGGGGCACTCTCACCGATGAGAGTGACAACCTTGGATCCAATGACGACACCATCGGCAATAGAACCAACGGTGAGGAAGTGCTCTCTGGTGGAGACACCGAAACCAACGGCCAATGGGGTCTCGCCTGTGAACTTTCTCACACGTGTGACGAGCTCAGAGAGACCAGAAGAAACGTTTGTAGAGGCACCAGTAGTACCCATCTTGGAGACGACGTAGATGAATGAGTCAGCGATCTCTGAGAGGACCTGGAGTCTCTCATCGGTAGTGGATGGGGCCACGAGTGGGATGTACGAGAGCTCGGCCTGGGAGCAGAGGCCTCTGAACTTGAGAGCCTCCTCTGGTGGCAAGTCCACGACGATGAACCCGTTGGCGCCAACCTGCTTGGCGTCCTGGATCATCTTCTCCTCGCCGTAATGGAGGATGGGGTTGTAGTAGCCCATGAGGATGATTGGCACGATGACACCAGCGGCACGGGCCTGCTTCACGAGGTCCAGACAGAGGGCAGTTGTAGTACCGTTGGCCAGCGAGGTGGTGTTGGCGACCTGGATCGTGGGACCGTCGGCAATAGGGTCAGAGAAGGGCAGCCCAAGCTCGATCACATCGACACCACCGTCCTGGAAGCCCTTGAGGATCGGCACGGTGTCCTCGATGGACGGGTAGCCCGCGGTGATGAAGGTGACAAGCGCCTTGCGTCCCTCCTGTGTGCACTGCGCAAAGGTGTCTCTCAGCTGTGCGCTCATTGCTGTGGTGGATAATGGGGGGAATGGGAGGGGGGAGAATGTGGTGTTTGTTAGTTGTGAATGAGTGTTGGGTGTTGGTGTTGATTGTCGAGCCCGCACTTTAATTTTCCACTTTTGACTCACACAGAAAGTCCAGCTCCGTCGGCGGGGGCTCCGGCTCGGGCGCTGATAACGCGGTGTGCGGGTGTCCTGTACAAAAATTGTGGTCACGTGATATGTTTCAAGACTCATCTCCGGCGGGGCACATTTGACTCATCTTTTGCTACACCTGGTGAAATATCGGTATTTCTGTATTACTGTGTGATCTTTATTGTATTATAAATGCGTGTGACGTACTTCCTCAAAATCTACTCGGAGATGTAGGCGTCCAAGTTCTGGATGAAGGCGTAGTAGAAGGCAGTACCTTCAACGTGGGCATCCAACTCAACCCTCTCGTCAATGGCGTGTCCGTTGAGTCTAGAGGCCTGCTTAACTGGAGAGAATCTGTAGATGTTCTTGGTCAAGTCCCAGTAGTGCTTGGTGTCGGTGTTACCAGTCATGACACTTGGTGAGACGAACACCTCAGAGTCAACATCTGGAGAGTAGTCCTTCTCATCGTAGATGGCAAAGTCCTCAAACACGTGCTTGATGGTTCCTGTCAAGACATCCCAGGTTGGGTTTTCAAGAACTGGGGTAGATGGAGCTGGGTTCAAGTCACCATCGGTGGTGATCTCAAAGAGACCAGCGGCAGTGGACTGCTTGACATCCTGACCGTAAGCAGTGATACCCAAACCATAGGTCTCAGCAACCTGGGAGACAACATCAACAATGTGCTGCTTCACAGTATCAACTGAAGACTCGTAAGAGACACGGTGGTTGACTCTGAGAAGAACCTCCTCTGGCAAGGCGTTGATCTTGACACCTCCACGGATGACATCAAGGGCTCTGGTTGTGGACATCAAAACCTTGTTCACTGGGTCCTCTGCCAAAGTGGAGATAAGCTTCTCCTTGAGCTCAGGCTTGTCCATACTGAGGATCTGGTGTCTCAATTCTGGGTCCATGTGCTTAGCGTGCTTAGCTTGGCACTGCAAAGTGTGGTAGTATGGGTTGATCTCGGTGACGTCCAATGGGTACTCGGTCTTCTCAAGGAGCACAGAAACTTCAGCCATCATACCAACAGATGTATGGACAGGTGGAACCGAACTGTGACCACCCGGTGTAGTCAATTTGATGTTAACATCAACGTATCCCTTCTCACCAGTACCTGGGAATGCGAAACGGGATCCACCGACATCACTAACACCAAGACCACCTTCATCCACGATCAAGAGAAGAGAGTCCTTTCCAAACTTATCCAAGAAGAACCCCTTCATGTGTCCAGCACCTTGACCTCCGGAAACCTCCTCATCGAAACCAAATGCCAGCACAATGGTTCTCTTTGGCTTGTATCCCTCGACCAACAACTTCTCAACGGCCTCGAAGATACTCACAACGTTGTTCTTACAGTCAGAAGAACCTCTTCCCCACAACCATTGTCCATCAAAGTGTGCAGAGAATGGTGGGTACTTCCATCTTGGCAATGTCTCCTCTGGGATAGGAACAACATCCTGGTGTCCAGCCAACATCATTGGCTTCAAGTTCTTATCGGAACCCTCGATGATGTACACCAATCCATGGGTGTTAACATGCTCCAATGTAGCAACGCTGTGAACCTTTGGGAAGGTCTTCTTGAAGTATGCCTCCAATTCGTAGAAGACATCCCATCTCTTGTCCTCACCAACTGGACCCAAGTCGTCAAATGAAGGAGTGTAGACTTTCACAGCACCGGCCCAGGCATCGAGGGAGTAGTTCAAGAACTCTGGAGTACGGAAGACTGAGAGGTCTGGGAGGCCAGATTCAGGAGGGACGAGCTTCTTGGCCACTGGACAAGCCTCAGAGGAGGCAACGAGCTCATCGATGTCAATTGATGTCTGCTGATAGTAGTTGTTGGCAAAGTATCCCAGAGCAGAGAGAGAAAGGGCAAGTGAGACCATGTTCTTGAACGAGAACAGAGTCTTGCGGGGAGCAGCGTCCGCAGACACCTTCTCGTAGAGTGGGAGTTGTGGCATTTGTGTGTAAGTTGGAGACTATTTCCACTGGTGCATTCCACCAACTTGATAAGGAGGGAAATGGGGACCACCACCAGCCTCTTTTGTACTCTTTATCTTTTATCTGGAGGAACCTTGACGAGATTCCAGAGCGCCGACATGCCCCCGGACGTTTTCCGCTTTTGGAAATATCCCGAAGAGGCGAGAGGGCCGAAAGTCCAGATAGGGTCACGTGACTTTGGAGGACATACCTCCCTCTGGCAATGTTATACGTGTGAAATGAGATGTTAAGTGGAGAACAAGTAGATAAAGTGGTCGTCAATTCATTAAAATATCGTTACAGAATACAAATTAAATAGGCATTGCAGCGTGCTAACCAAACCCCTTGACTCTTTTCTTCTTCTTCTTGGGCTTCTGCGATCCCATCGCCTCCCCGTTTCTCTGGCTCGATTGTGGTCTTTGAGACGAAGATGTAGCCCTTTGTGAATGTGGTCTCAATAGATGGTTCTGTGACTGTTGCGATGATGGTTGGTGTTGTTGGGATTGAGTGATGTTGATGATTGGCTGCGATGGTTGTTGATCCCCCATCATACCTCTTTGACTTCCCATTCTCATCAATTGAGATGCTTCATCTTCATCATCAACGTCAGCGTTATAGTCATGCCCCCATTTATCAAGGATCTTCTTTGACCAGCTCGCAGAGTTTGCCTTACTCTCTTGGAGTTTCTTCTGCTCTTGCTCGGTGTTATAGAACAGCGTCAAGGATAGTCCAATATCACGGATTGCATCCTTAGACAGGGCATGGTCCTTCCAAAGTTCACATAGCTTTTCATAAAGCTCTGAAAGTGAATCAACTTCTTCACCCCATACATGTCGAGACAACTGTTTGATTTGACTCGTCTCCAAGCCCTGTGTATGACAATAGTCACAGAATTGAACCAACATGTTATCAAACTCTTCAAACCCATCGAATTCTTCAATTGGAGTTGCTGCCCTTGCCAGAGATGTTGGCAAATTCTCACCACCTTCACCAAACTTGATAGTGGAGGCATACTCTTGAAATGCCATGGAGTCATCAACCATGGCAGGTGCCGTTTCTGAATCCTCATCGAACAGTGCCTGGAGCCTTCTTTCGGTCGTCACTGAGTCTGCAACAAGTTTTGATCTTGGTTTGCCTTTCTTCTTTTCGGTCCATAGCTCAGCTTCATGATCAGAAAGTAGGTGTCTTGAAAGTTGTAATTCTCTGGATATATGAAGCAATGTGAAGTAGCGGCCCTCCGTCAACTCTGGCAAAGGACCTCTGGCTTTGAAGACTCGTGTGTCATCATCATCAACTTTCTTCGGGATCAAGGCCATTCCATAAATTGCTGAAGAATTGGAGAGATTCAGTATAAATGGATCCATCACAGATTTGGGGAAGTCGTCAACCATCTGGAATTGGTAAACGTATACGCCTGGGTGTACCAAAGAATGAAGCATTACGATTTGGATCTCATCAACATCCTTGATAGTCATGCTCAATGTTGGATCGTCGGGATCTAAGTTGTGTTTCCAAGATAGTAGTCTTTGGAAGCCATTGCTAGTGTCAACCCAAATAATCTCGTAAGAAGTGAGTAAGAATGCATGCTTGTCCTCTGTCACCCATCTGGTATACTCTCTCACTTGGGACCATCTGTTCAACGATAAGACATCCGTGGTCTTACCAATGGCGAATTCCACACTTTTTAAGAACTTTCTCCCCATGATAAATACACGATCAATCCGATCACTCCATGATATTCTCTTGAAATTGGAAATCTCCTCAGGAACATGAACAGTACCCGTGTAGGTGATGGGCATCGGTTTATCATGTGGAGTCTTTTGTGCAATTGCCCACTTACCATTCACTCCAATAAAACCGAAAAGCTTTTCTTCATAAGGACAACAGCATACATGTGCAAACTCCTCTCCAAACTCCTTGGCTGACAAAGTTCCAACCCTTTCCGCTTCGATGAGATCATCATCACTTCTTTTCACAGTGATATGAAACACAACGCATTCGTTTCTCGTCCTCACAAGCAAAACTTTCGAAGGTCTCTCATCATCTGTCCTCCGCATCTCAATCTGTTTCACACGTTGATCAAACTGTATCACGAGTCCATCACCTAGTGCTGGAACATCAACTCTGCCCTGGTCCTTTTCCATCATCAACCGCTCATTCTTGGACCTCACGTGCCGTACGCACACTTGATCATGCGCAGGCCCAGTGACATACGCACACACTTCAAAAATCGAGGACCTTTGACGGATAGACGAGAGTGTGAGTAAGGTTGAATGTGTAGGGTCCCAGACCAGTGGAGCCTGCTCAATCAGCTCTGCATCGGCCTTAAGTACCTCATCCATGACGTCGGGAGGAATGTAGTCGCCACCTCCGGGCACACGGTACAGATCCCTATCGAAGGGACGTTCATGGAAGCCCTTCTCTGGGAACTGCTGCTTAACGAGTGTGGTTTCGCTGTGTTTGACTGGATGCAGATTGATGCCCTGGTCTCTCTCGCGTGGGAAGACCCAGGGCCTGTCGGAGTCGAACTGCGACGCGTACAGAGCAGGGCCCGGTGCTCCGTGGACGAGCTGCACTCCTAGGCCCTTCTTCTGCGGGAACATTAGCTGGTGCTGTGGCGTGCGGGTCCCTTGGTGCTGGTCGGTCGTAGTCTCTGTAAATTCTGTGTTTTGGTGAAGATCACGAGAAGATGGCCTCCATGTTTTTTTTTTTAATTTTTTTTTTTTATTTTTTTTTTTTGATCGAGCGAGCGGGTTGTCCCAGTTACACGCGTTGTGCGGATCTGTGGAGGGGAGGGGGGCAGTGGAACCGTGGGGAATTGGCTCTTTAAAGTGGATTGATTGGACATGATAGAATCAATCATCTTAACAAAGAACAGTTCACAAACCAACTGACCAATTCCCCGGGAGTTGGGGTCTCCAAAAGGCGCTCGAAGTGGGCAACAGAGCAAGCACCGAGGCCGCAGCGCCAGTCACAAACTTCCCCACATTTTGGCCTTTTTGAGAAAGCACCTGCCCACCTATTTATACGCCCACAGATCCCCACCCTTCTACTACTACTCCCCTTGATGTACACACAAATAACCACAGACGAACACACAAGATGGCACCGATCTCCAAGGCAGAGTCGCTCGAGATCCTGGACACGTACAGACACCGCATCGGCCCGCTCAAGGACGCTGAGAAGGCGGCCACAGTACCACACTCGGCAAAGAAGGGCCACTCCAGCATCTACAGAAACGCCGCCATTGGATCTGGTCCTCTGTGGGAGACTGTGCACGGAAGACTTGACAATTTGGACACTCTGTTCCGTCACGCTGTGAACTTGTACGGTGATCAGAATGCGTTTGGTGTGCGCGAGATGGATAACTCCATCAAGGGCAAGCATGACAGATTTTACACTTTTGTGAAGTATGACGAGGTGTTGGAACTACGTGACAGAATTGCAGCTGGAATAATATACTTGGTTACGACAAATGACAAGTTTGTACGCACTGATGAGAACTTCAAAGATGATAAGCCATCGTTCATCGTGTCGCTGTACTCTGAGAACAGGTGGGAATGGCTAGTGACTGACCTGGCTTGCTCCTCTGTCTCACTCCCATCCACCGTGTTGTACGATACATTGGGACCAGATGCGTCACAGTACATCCTTGAGCTAACGAAGTCTCCTGTTGTGTTCTTGTCAGGATCCAAGATCGCTACGGTGCTCAACCTCAAGCGTGATGGACACCTCAATGAGTTGTTGATGATGGTTTCATTTGATAAGTTTGGTTCAGTCATGCAGACCCGTGCTAAGAACATGGGAATCGAATTGATCCATTTCGATACACTCGAGCAGATTGGTGCTTCGCATTCACTTCATGAGTTCAATCCACCAACTCCAGACACTGTGCACACCATTTGCTTCACATCTGGTACCACGGGGAAACCTAAGGGTGTTGTGCTTACGCATAGAAACACCGTGGCACAGTGTGTCTTTGCCCAATGTGCTCGTGAACGCCAAAGCTCAGGATTACACAAGAAACATTTCGACTTTGCCTATAACAAGGATGACAATGGTGATCAGTTGACACATATGTGCGTCCTACCACTTGCTCATATCTACGAGCGTGGGACCGTGACATACATGATGACCAATGGTATTGCTATTGGATTCCCAAGTAATGGATTCATTGGGCTGTTTGATGATTACAGATGCTTGAAGCCTCATCATGTTGGTTCTGTTCCAAGAGTTTGGAATAGAATTGAAGGGGAGATTAAGGTGATTCTCAAAGGGTACAACTTGGACCCAGGTGCCAGCACTGATGACGTTCCAGCAGTTGATCTACTGTTGCTCAGAAACAGGATTAGAGAACACTTTGGATTGGAAAGATTGAGAGATGGTATCTCTGGATCAGCACCTTTGGCAAGGGACACAGTTGAGTTCTTGCAGAAGTGGCTCTGCTGTGGATTCAACCAAGGATATGGTACCACAGAGACATACTCTGGTATGTGTATTGCTAACCCATTCAAACCAGGATTGGTTTCCAGTGCAGTGGGTAACGTTGGTGTCACCTGTGAAGTTAGAGTGAGAGATTGTCCTGACCTCAACTACCTACACACGGATAAACCACATGCAAGGGGTGAGTTGCTCGTGAGAGGCACACAGGTCTTTCAAGGTTATTACAAACGTCCAGAGTTGAACAAGGAGGTCTTTGATGAGGATGGGTTCTACTCCACTGGTGACATTGCCGCATTGGATGACAATGGGAACATCTACATCATTGATCGTGCTAAGAACTTCTTCAAATTGGCCCAAGGTGAATTCATCACACCAGAGAGAATTGAGAATATCTACCTGGCAAACTCTCATCTTGTCCAACAGATCTTTGTGCATGGCAACTCATTGAAGAACTACCTTGTTGGTGTTGTTGGAATCAATCCAGAGACATTTGCAGATTTCTTGAAGGGTGAGGGGATCAATGTGACTTCTGAAGAGATGCAGCGGATCTTTACCAATCCAAAAGTGAAGAAGCGTGTGATCCAGGAGATCAACAACCACGTGAAAAAGTCTGGATTACAAGGGTTTGAAAAGTTGCACAATGTTCATTTGGCACTGGAACCTTTCACGATCAAGGATGATGTCTTGACACCAACGATGAAGTTGAAGAGAGAGGTTGCGAGAAGCAAGTTCAAAGAGGTACTTGATGGGCTGTACGAGGAGGGGAGTCTGTACAAGACATCAAAGGCTTGAGAATAACCATTATTTGTTGGTTTATAGGTGGAAATTCAGGGAATATCGCAGTATTATCACTCACCAATTGTAAACACGTAGGAGCCAGAGTGCGGGGGAGCGCTATATGGCACGCCCGCTTACGTCCGGGTTGCCTGTCACAACAAAGTGCGCGCGGGGAGTTGAGTGTTTTCTCTGTTTGGCACTTTCGGGAGGTTTGTGGGCAGCAATTGGTGTCACGGATTCTGCCCATGTTGAGCGTGGTGGAGAACTGAGAATAATGGCAGAAGAGTATAAGAGCGGTGGTGCTCCCCATTGTTTCTGCTGTGGAAGTCCTGGTGATGTGTGGTGAAGATCAACACTGAACACGATGACGAACAACAGCAACATCAACGCCCTGAACACACTCAGAGAACGCTTCCCACCGGACAAACTGTACCGGAGCACCATTGTCCCGAGTTCAGAACAGTCAGGCCATTCTGCCATTCTGAGAAACGCTGCATGCCCCGATGAGCTCGTGGGGAACCTCTCTCCAGGACTCGCCACGCTCCACGATCTATTCCAGAACGCAGTGGACTTGTTCCCAGACTCTGACTGTCTAGGTGAGCGTAAGGCGGACAGTGATGGCACGTTGGACAACCTTTACACGTATCAGACGTACTCAGAGGTGGACCAACGTCGTGTTGATGTGGCATCTGGGCTTATCCAGCTCATCGTGGAGCACCACAAGTTTAAGCAGTCCTCGACAACGGTGGATTCCGATGGGAAGCCCAAGTTCGTTGTGTCTGTGTCTGGTGCCAATTGTGTTGAGATGATCCTCACTGACCTTGCAACTCGTTCATTCTCCATCCCAAACACTGGCCTCTATGAGTCTCTGAGTGAAGAGGCTGCTCATCATATCCTTTCAGTTTCGGCATCACCTGTGCTTGTGATCAACAAGTCATTGCTCCCAAAGTTCACCAGGATCAAGAGAGAGCGAGGACTGGATTCATTATTCCTGGCCATCACGTTTGAAGAGCATACTGCATCTGACACTACGATGATCCAAGAGGCACAACAAGTAGGTCTAGACATCCTTACATTCTCCAGCGTGGAGTCATTTGGTAAGAAGAACCCACTACCAAGGGACTTCAACTTGCCCAAGCAGGATACTCTGTACACATTGGCGTTCACTTCGGGTACAACTGGCATGCCTAAGGGTGTGTACTTGACGCATGGGAACGCATGTGCCAATGTCACTGGGTTCATCGTTCATTGTCCTAAGCCTGCAGTTGGACTATCCAAGGAGAACTATGCCAATTTTGCATACAACAGGGACTCTCAGGGACGTCAATTGCGTACCATCTGCTTCTTGCCACTGTTGCACAACTATGAAAAGTCAATCACAAATTTTGAACTATCATATGGAATCGCATTGGCATTGCCTTCCAAACCTGGGACTCAATCGTTGTTTGATGACCTACCGCTTGTTGAACCATCGTTGTTGACTGGGGTTCCTAGGGTGTTCACTGTGATTGAGAACAAGATGAAACAGTTCATATCTACACTATCTGACAATGGGAAGAAGACGGTATCGCAAGATCTCATCACCACTGAGGTTCGCAAACAGTTTGGATTGACCAATGTGAGTTTTTTGATGTGTGCATCCGCACCCATCTCTAAAGAGTCAATCTTGTTCTTCAAACAGACATTACAGTGTGGATTCTTGAACTCATACGGAGCCACGGAGTGCTTTTCGGTCATTTCATATTCAGATCCATATGAGGTTCGTGCTGGATCATCAGGTCCAACCGGAGTAACATCAGAGATTCGACTCAAGGACGTTCCAGAGATGGGGTATACACACATGGATAAGCCCTATGCCCGTGGTGAAGTCCTTATTAGGGGAAAATGTTGCTTCTCTCACTATTACAAGAATGAAGACGCAACGAGAACTGCCATTGATTCAGATGGATGGTACCATTCGGGTGATGTTGCAGCTTTGGATGAGAATGGGAATTTGTTCATCATTGATCGTGTCAAGAACTTCTTCAAGTTGGCTCAAGGCGAGTACGTCACCCCTGAGAAGGTGGAGACAGTTTACCTAAGCAAGAACCCACTCTTGACACAGCTCTTTGTCCATGGTGATTCGTATTCCAACTTCCTCATTGGTATTGCTGGTGTCGACATGGTGATGCTGAGAGTATACCTCACATCCAAGTTGCAGTTGAAGTGTGGGGACTGGTCAGATGAAGACCTGTTGGCGTTGCTGAGAGTGCCAAAGGTGAAGATGTTGATCCTCCAGGACTTGAACGGGAACCTGTCAGATACGGGACTCCAAGGTTATGAGAGACTTCACAACTTGCACTTTGAAGTGCAGCCCTTGAGTGTGGAGAACGAGAGTCTCACGCCTTCCTATAAGCTCAAGAGATCCAGTGCTAAGAAGGTGCACTCTGAGCGGATCCGTGAGCTTTACAGACAGGGATCTTTGATTAAGAACCACAAGCTCTAAGGCTTCATGAGCGTATATACTTCTAACAGGCAAGTTCACCCCACAAGATGCGTACTTTGAGAGAGAAGGCGCCAGACATAGCGTCACGTGACACTCGCTGCAGTCCGCTACCGGGCCGGTGCCGGTGATGGCGGCGTCATTTTTTCCCCGGCGCCCGCTGTGAGTAATTGGAATTTGGCGGTGTTCGATTGGAACGAAAAAATGTCAGTACAACACGGAGCCTTTTGTTCCTGTTTTTTTTACTCTCCAGACGTCTCTTTCTCCCTGTTCTAGTCCTTGTCTACTGCAAAACCACAAGATGTTGGCCTCCAGAAGAGTGCACTCCTCAGTGAGGAATGCTCAGGTACGTGCGCCCGCTTTTCAGCGTCTGCCTTGGTGCTTTTGATGCTCATCGCCATACAGACTCCACGAACCAGCACCACTAACACAGATCAACACAGAAGATCAGAAGCCTAGCCACCGCTGCAGGACTCACAACACGCATCCCACCAGAGTTCCAGTCCAGAACACCACCATATGCAAAGCTCATCGAGAAGCTCACCACCGTCAAGAGAGTGCTCAACGACAAGCCTCTCACACTCGCCGAAAAGATCCTCTACTCACATCTCGTCAACCCGGAGGAGTCCCTCGCCGCTGGTGATGTCTCCAAGATCAGAGGTCTCGAGTACTTAAAGCTCAACCCGGACCGTGTGGCAATGCAGGATGCCTCTGCCCAGATGGCCCTTCTCCAGTTCATGACGTGTGGTCTTCCTTCCACCTCTGTTCCTGGTTCTATCCACTGTGACCACTTGATTGTTGGTAAGGACGGTGAAAAGCAGGATTTGAAGTCATCCATTGCCACCAACAAGGAGGTTTTCGACTTCCTCCAGTCATGTGGTGACAAGTACGGAATCCAGTTCTGGGGACCAGGTTCCGGTATCATCCATCAGATCGTTCTTGAGAACTTCTCCGCTCCAGGTCTCATGATGCTCGGTACAGACTCCCACACTCCAAACGCTGGTGGTCTTGGTGCCATTGCCATTGGTGTCGGCGGTGCTGATGCCGTAGATGCCCTCACCGGAACCCCATGGGAGTTGAAGGCTCCAAAGATCCTCGGTGTCCACCTCAAGGGACAGATGAACGGATGGACATCACCAAAGGACATCATCACACACTTGGCTGGTCTCTTGACAGTCAGAGGTGGTACTGGATACATCGTCGAGTACTTTGGTGAAGGTGTTGGCTCTTTGTCATGTACTGGTATGGCCACCATCTGTAACATGGGTGCCGAAATTGGTGCAACAACTTCCACATTCCCATACCAAGTTGCCCATAAGCGTTACTTGCAATCCACACATAGAGCTCCATTGGCAGAGGCTGCTGATGAGGTCAACGCCAAGTACGGCTTCTTGAGAGCTGACGAGGGTGCTGAATACGACAAGATAATCGAGATTGATTTGAACACATTGGAACCACATATCAACGGTCCATTCACCCCAGATTTGTCCACCCCAGTGGGTAAGTTCGGTAAAGTTACCGATGAGAACTCATGGCCACAGAACGTCTCTGCTGGTCTTATTGGATCTTGTACAAACTCTTCATACCAAGACATGTCCAGAGCTGTTTCTTTGGTTAAGCAGGCTGCTGATGCCGGTTTGAAGCCAAAGATTCCATTCTTTGTCACACCAGGTTCTGAGCAGATCAGAGCCACCATTGAGAGAGATGGTTTGATTGAGACATTCAAGGACAACGGTGCCATTGTGTTGGCTAATGCCTGTGGTCCATGTATTGGTCAGTGGGACCGTGTTGACATTGACAAGAAGTCCACTGAGACAAACGCCATCTTCACATCTTTCAACAGAAATTTCAGAGCAAGAAACGATGGTAACAGAAACACAATGAACTTTTTGACATCTCCAGAACTTGTTACAGCTATGATCTACTCCGGTGACATGCACTTCAACCCATTGACAGACTCCATCAAGACCGCTACTGGTGAGGACTTCAAGTTCCAGCCACCAGTTGGTGAAGAGTTGCCAGGTCAGGGATTCATCAAGGGTAGAGAGGAGTTCTACCCAGAGGTTGACCCACAGCCAAAGCCAGAAGTTGAGATCAACATCCCAGAGGACTCTGACCGTCTTCAGTTGCTCGAGCCATGGACACCATGGAATGGTGAGGAGTTGAAGACCACCATCTTGTTGAAGGTTGAAGGTAAGTGTACCACTGATCACATCTCCGCTGCTGGTGTGTGGCTTAAGTACAAGGGTCACTTGGAGAACATTGCATACAACACCTTGATCGGTGCCCAGAACAAGGAGACTGGTGAAGTGAACAAGGCCTACGACTTTGACGGTACTGGATACTCCATTCCAGGACTCATGCAGAAGTGGAAGGACGATGGCCGTCCATGGAACGTTGTTGCTGAGCACAACTATGGTGAAGGTTCCGCTAGAGAGCACGCTGCCTTGCAGCCACGTTTCCTTGGTGGTTCCATGATCCTCGTCAAGTCCTTTGCCCGTATCCACGAGACAAACTTGAAGAAGCAAGGTATGCTCCCATTGACATTTGCCGATGAGGCTGATTACGATAAGTTGTCCTCTGGTGACGTGTTGGAGACTTTGGATTTGAAAGACATGATTGCTAAGAATGGAGACAATGGTGGTATCATCAGATTGAAAGTACACAAGCAGGACGGATCCACATTCATCATCAATGCTAAGCATACCATGTCCAAGGACCAGGTTGATTTCTTCAAGGCTGGTTCCGCAATCAACCACATTGGTAACGTTCGTCGTGCCGAGGCTGCTGCTCGTGGCGAGTAAGCGACCAAATTGCATCAATTTTGTGTTAATGGAATCAGTGGGGTTCTTCTTTCTTTTTGCGTTTTTCGTTTCCTGGGTATAATTATTGTTTGTTTTTCATTTCACTGCATCAAGTCGTCTTGAACATACTCTCATAGAGGGAGCTTCTTGAGATGACAGAAAGATATACGGATGTTGGTCAAAAGACATCTTGAGCCACCATCTCTCTATCTCACTCATCCACCTACTACATATTTATTAGAAGAATACAACATCATTATAGTTAATCATCATCTACAATAGTTTCAAGAGTTTTACAAAAAAATATGTAACCATGCCATTAGAGAGTTCAAGAACGACAAGCTAGTGTGTTTGTCTGATCTAAAATTAGGGTGTGATCATCACCAATGGAGTTGGTGATGGATCATCATGTGTGTGTGTGTGTGTGTGTGTGTTCTTGTCGTCACCCCTCAAGGTCAAATCATAAAAAGATCAAAGAGCAGTTCAAGCTCAAGCAATTCAAAAGTGTAAGCGAGAGGGGTTGTATAACAAATCCTGATGTGTTGTATGTTGTTGTGTGTCTGTTATAGTGTGTTGTCATAAAGTTTTTCCCAATTGCGGGGAGATCATTCCTCATCCAAAAGAGAATAGTTTCTCTTTGAAAGTCTGCTTCTCAAGGACTTACCATAGAAGTAGAAACCAAATGGAATCAAAACCATAGCAGTGGAGATGAAAGCCAAGAGCCATGAAGCCCATTGGAGTCCCAACTTTCTGTACATCTGCGGTGTGAACAATGGGAATGCTGCACCTCCTGCACTTCTGAGGAACACTTTTGTGGCAAGTGCCGATGAGGCATACACTGCATAACAGTCAATGATGTAGTTGTTGATGGAGTAGTAGACCAACACCATACCGTAACCAAAGGCAAGACCCGAAGAGGCAGGACCAACCCAAATGATGTGCTTGTAGGATGTTGCACCAAGGATCCAAAGAGCAATAGCGGAGAATGGAGCACCAATCATAGCACCAACGAGACGATCCTCTGGAGTAGCCTTTCTGCGGTGTGTCATAGCAACATACTTCTTCTCACAGATTGGAGTGGTGACAAGAGCCATACATGCACCAATTAAGATTGGAATCAACATAAGACCAATGTAGGCATCGTTGTAACCGTATAGTTCATCAAAGATGACTGGATAGGCAAAGAAGAAGGCATACAACAATGCGTAAATCAAACAAACGTAGAAGCACATGAGATCCAAGACAGGTTCACTGATAGCAAAGTATAATGGTCTAACGAGACATGTTTGAATTAGTTCTTTCAAAGTCATACCCTGAGCTTCCTGTTCAGTCATGATCTTTGGGTTTCCAGTTTCTTTTCTCAATCTCTTTGCTCTCTTTTTCAAGATAACTGGAGCATAGGTCTCTGGAACCAAAGTAGAAGTGATCCACATGAGTCCAGCGAAGGCCAAGTTGACCCAGAAGATGATATCCAATCTTCCAGTCTTGATGTTGATCCAACCACAGATAAGTGGACCAAAGACAGGACCACAGTATGGGGCAAATGCAAAGTATGCAATAGCTTCACCTCTAGTCTCTGTTGGGAACATATCAGCAATGGAACCACCAACGAGGGAAAGACCCGAAGAGGCCCAAACACCACAGAGGAATCTGCAAACGAGTAAAGTTCCAATGTTCTTAGCAACTGCACATGGAATATTGAAGATGACGTAGAGGAAAAGAGAGATAAAGTAAACAGGTTGTCTTCCAATCTGTTCAGATAATGGAGACCAGATTAATGGACCAAGGGAGAATCCCAAAACCATTAGTGAACATGTCAATGTGGAGACTTCTGTGGAGACGTGATACTTGTCATTGATCAATCCAAGACCACCAGTGACACATGAGGATCCAAACGCCACAGCGATAACGAGAAGGGACAAGTTGATGGTGTACACCCATTTGAGCCATACAGGCCAGTTATGTGGGTTATCAGGGTCGTTTGTGACAAATGTGACAAACTCAATCTCTGGATCGATCTCTGGTTCTTCATTCTTCTCGTTGTTTGCCGTAGCGCTGGAGTCGTCATCGTTTGTGAGTTGGTCACGTGACACGGAGTTACCACGATTCGTGCGTGTGCGGATGAGCTGTGCTGTTCTTGACTGTGATCTTCCCAAGTCGTGGAGTGTGGAGACTGGGACAAGACCAGTGGGCGTCTCGAGGGTGTACTCCTCTGGGAATATGGGGTTCTTCACGTTGGATGGCGCATTCACGTCAGGCGCTGGCGGGTCTGACTGGACGCCCATCTCCTGGAGGGACTTGGCCGTCTCTGTGGGCACGAGGCGCATCTGGTTGCCCGTGGTGGACCTGGAGAGCTGGACGGAGAGCTCTGACTGGGCATCCTGGTTGTCTGGGACGTACGCCTGTGGGTTCTGCGGGTTGTGGTCGTAGGTGCTGATGGATTCCTCGTCCGAGTGCATTATGAGTGATGAGATTAGATGTGGGGAGAAGCCGCCGTGTGTGTAGGTGTTCTTGTTTGTGTTCTTGTTTGTGTTCAAGATGCGGGCAAGCAGGGGAGGAGAAGGAGAAGGATCAGGAACATGGCGGCTTGTGGGACAGGCAGTGGGCAGAGGGGGGCACCTGTGCCTTATATATACAGCGAGCGCAGAAGTCCCAAACCAAAACAAGAGCAAGTCAGCTGCCTGGCAGAGGTGGTGTGTTAGCCGCGCACGCTTTTCGCGCTTCGGTGCTTCCCTGTTCTCGCACTGGAACTTATCACGCGGGTGTGGAGTTCCAGCCTTCACGATCTGCCTTTGTTGGTGGCAGCTGGAGGGGAAAACTGGGGAGCACGGGGTGCCGGGTGTCCGTATTTACTATGCAGAAGTGTCTTTCCTTGCGACTTGGAGGTGACGGCCAAGAGTTCTGCCACGTTCCACCGCAGTGCTGTCTCCCTGGCACTGGGGACTGACTGCCATCAAGCTCCATCAGCTCTTGAACAGTGCACGGCCCTCTGGTATCTCGCTCATCTCAGCCACTCGCACTATCACCGGTGAGCCAGAGCGCCTACAGGCCACGCCCACGGTGCTACCATCACCTCCACCACCTCCATCACCGACACACCTCCAGGCTCCCGCTGTCCCGTAGAGCTGTTAAATTTTAGCTGAGCGCAATCCGGACCCTTCCAGCCGTGCTCCCTGGCGCTATTTCGCGCTCCCCCGCGGGACTCTTTTCCCGGTGATTTCTTGGTTTTCACCCGTTCGCGGATTCCGCCTGGCTTCGATCACCACTTTGCTTCTTCTCTACAGAGCCTCCCGTCAAAACAAGACAGACAATTGACATTTTTTAGATTTCTCTAGAATAGAACTACTACAGACAACAACGAACAGATCACTGCACCGGGTGCTCCTTCTTGAACGCGTCCAGCTTCTTCTGCGTTTGCTGGATGTGCTTGATCAGCGCCTTTCTCTCCGCCTTGAGCGCAGCACGCTTCTCCTCGTCCTCAATCTCCCCAGCCTCCACCCCATCCAGCTTGATGAGCTCCTTCAGCATCTCTTCCTGGTAGTAGTTGTACTTGTACACCCTGTCGTCCGCCTTCAACGTCTCAAACTCCGCATAGTACTGCTCCACTCCCGGTTCCAGCGTCTCATGCATCCGCTGTGCAACCTCTTTCAGTTGCAATTCAAGGCGTTGTGTCAAAGTGAGCTTCACAGCTGGCGCCTTCTTCTTCTGCTTTGGCACCTTCTTGGTCTTCGGCTTGGAGCTCAGGAACAGAATCGTCGAGATCACAAGCAGGGCGGACACACCGACTCCCCACACCGTGTAGTCGTTGCTGAGATCAACCATTGCTGAAGATCCTGTGTAGTTGCTGCTCTCTTTGGATCTTTTGCAAGTCAGAGAAGAGTCAGTGTTGGGCTGGCCTGATGCTCGAATTTGACGGTGATCCAGGAATCCCGCGCGCGCCTTCAGCTGCTGGAACGGCCCTTTTTTTTTTCTGTGCACGGCCACGACCTGTGGTTCCTTCCATCAACGTTCTGCGCTGTCTTCTATCATCAGCTCATCAACTTCCAAGCACATCCTTGCCGTTCAACCAATTGGCCAAATGCTCCATGGGATAATGAATGATGAAGGCAGTGCTACACTTGACTCTACCACAGATCGTGGATGAGCTAGTCAACACAACTACAGAGACATCGAACACGCTCTTGATCATCCTCAACACCTTTGGTGTCCAACAGATTCAACCAACTTTTACGCATGATAGGCATCGATCCACAATCAAATACCTTTTAAATGCCAAGCGAGTCACATTAGTGCATGTTGATGATTTGAAAGTGGTCATGGCATTGATCACAAGGCTTCAATTGGACCATCATCACAAACAAGAAGAATTTCCACAGTCAAACGATGATGATACAACCAAACCGCGGGGAAAGTACACAAGGATATGCATATGGGGGATCTTATCGAAACATCAGGAATCAGATAGTATGCATTTGATACTGAGTCGATTGTGCAGATTGGATCAATGTATAGACGATGGTGTGATCATTGGAGAGCCAAAGATACAAGAAGATGGAGTTGGGATGCACGAGGTGGATCAACAAGTGTGGAGTTTGCTCTCAAAATGGTGTACTGTGCAGACAACTGGGGTTATAACGTCCTAGATTCCACAATCAGTGTGCTTTATTTAACGACTTGATATGAATTTTATGACTGAGATGATACTGATGAGATGTACACTACGATACTAAACCAAACATCAAAATCGTTAATTTATAACAGAGGACAACACATATCTCAAACGGGATCTAAACAGATCCAACTCCTCTTCCAAATGCATTGAAACTGCCCAGAACAACTTTTAATCTCTCTGCATAATCAATGTTATCATCTGTATCCCTCAGTGCATTTGCAATAACCTCAGGGAATCCCATCTCACTCAACAAATTAACCCTTCTGGAAGTTGATGGTGATGGTGCAAAATAGTTTCTCCCAGATCTTCTTGATCTCAGATCTCTCAGAGAGGTGACTGGTCCCAGACCTCCACTAGCATCATTCATCAGATCTCCGTCGAAATCACGAACATCAGATGTGTCTTCAATGTTAACACCCAGACGTGAACGAGAGTTGTTGCTCCCCAGAATCCCACCAAAATGAGATCCAGTATCATCTGTACGATCTCCACTGCTTGAACTTGAATCATCAACGGCATTAGGACGTTCTCCACTTCTCTGTTGTGTGTTTTCAACCCATGTCAAATTGATCAATACCCAAATACATGCCAACTTCACATTTGTGCTGCGTGCACTCTTCAACAACTCCTTAAGGTGTTCCATCAATGGGGTATTTTGTGCAATCAGATCACGAGACTCTTCATCAATCACAGCAATGTGTACAATAACATACACAATTGCCTCCAAGAGTTCTTGGTTCTCTTCCAACTCCATCGGTACCTGTCTCATTTTATCCAAGAGGAAATTCAGCCAACTCTGTTTACAATCCTCAGATTCCTTATCCAGATACTCAGTGTCAAAATACTTCAACAGTTCCCTCACATGCAGTGCTGAACTCGTTGTCAGATTTCTCAAAACGTTGAATGCCATCACTTGGATCTGTAAATCCGGATGGTTACAGAACCTGATGATCAAATCAAGTCCAATTGGTTTGATGAACTTGTCTCTGACATCAACTTTCTCGTTATAGATCAAATGACGAAGGATCCAAAGAGAGTTGAGTAAGATGTTTTGGTTTTCTGTGGTTTTCAACGAGTCAGCAACAATTTCCACTAGTCCACCATTGATTAATCTTCCTCTCAATGGACTGAAATCCAAAATCACGTTGGAAATGATTGCAAGTGTGACAACTCTGAGTAAGATTTCATTCTGCAAGAGGATAAAATTGCTGGTAAGCTTCATGTAAAGCTCTGATTCTGGGATAGACACAATATCCAAGAGATATTTCACAATCTGTGTTTCTTGGAGCTTTGTACGTAATATGGAGATGCTTCTGGAGAATGATCTGAGAAGGTATGATGCAGAAACAGACAGATGATTACTGGCCAACAATGCATCATCATCCATAGAGCTTGGATCATCGAGGAATTCCCGGAGTTGTATGGTGTGGAACTCCAAAACTTTGTCAAGGGTATGTAGAAGGTCATCACTCAGTATTGCGATTCTGTTTGCTTCATCAGTGGCCGTGACTGAACTTAGAATCAGGAACACAGAACCCAAGTTATCAAGTTTTTGTAAAGACAAGGTATTCATATCAAGTTTACCAAATTTGCAAACGATCTCACAGAACTTCACAATGATGTTACAATTGAGTAAGAATTCATTGACAAATTCAAACTGCAGGGATATCCTGGAGAGGATCTCGAATGGGTTGAACTTCTTGGAAAGGTTCATGTTGCTCTTGTACACCGTAAAGTTGTTCGTATCATCCAAGTTGAACAATTGCATCAAATATGGTAACAGCTTTCGAGTATTTGTACTCTTCTGTGCTTCTGTCAAAGTGGAATGGAATGAGTAGTTGACAAGTAAACTGATTGCCGAGAGTTTGAGCTCAGGATCCTGCGATTTGAGCAATGAACTAATGAGGAAGTACTGATCTTTGGAGAGTAATGTGTTAATGTCAACTTTCACGGAGTTTGTTCCAGATTTGACTAGTGAGTCTTGTGATTTGCCAATGATATGTGAGAGTGAGAAAAGTAGAGGTGCTGTGAATTTGGCAAAGAGAATCATTTTTGGTGGGAGGGGAACAAACACCCTGTTGTAGCACTGTGCATGGATGTCGGTTTCACGATAAGTTTCAAGTAATACTGCTAGGGGTTTTTTGATCACTTTATCAAATATCTTGAGACATGGTGGTAACAAGTTGTCCATGTCATTTGGGTTCAAATGAGGCAAGAGACCAAATATTGATACCAATACCCGATTCTTCCTTGACAACCACAATGGATCATCGTCATTCACAGAGTCATTGAGCTTGTGGAAGAGCAAGTTGTGGAAGAAAAGACCCTCCGTCGATAACAAGTCCAGATGGTAGTCTTGTCTTGTAGACAGCACATTTGACAATATGTTGCAAACGTTGACAAAGATGGAATCGTTGGAGCTGAAGTCATTTGCCACGCGGATGAGGACTGTGAATAGACCGTAGTCATTGATCAACACTGGTAGTGATTCGGCGTGCAGCGAGAGCGAGTAGACAATGATCAAGAGGTGTTCGAGTGTGGCGGGATCGTCTCGTAGGTGTACGACGTACTGGTCAATGATGGCGAAGAGGGCCTCGAGATTGGGAGACTTGAGTAGCTCCAGCTTCTCGTCCTCGTCGCCGATGATGGAGAGGCGCAACTCCCGCAACGGCGCCTTAAGCTGCTCGTCAGAGTCTGCCAGGTTCAATTGCACCATTTGGGGACGGACCGCCGTGGTGGTGTGCTGGGCGGCTAGCGGTGGTTTGCTGGGTATATCAGTTGTGGTTGTGGTTGTTGCACGGAGCAGTGGTGAAGTTGGGTTCCACGAATCACCCGCGCACCGCCACAGCATGACAGGGAGATTTCCCCAAGCGGGCACGTGCGCTTATCATGTGGCGGTGCAGCGGTGGAGGGATGTGGCGGTGCACGGACAAGCGCGGAGAAGAGAACAAGAGGACATGGAGAACCCACTCTTCCAGGCAGCAGGCTCGAAAGTAGGACCCCGCCCGTGGAAGGGCCACACTCCCAGTCCAGATCGGGAACCCTTACCCAAACTACGGAGATCAAGATGTGGAAAATTCTCACACAGGGCGCACTTCCCCCCCCCCCCCCCTTGAACGCCACCTGCTGCCCCCCCTGCTTCTCCTGGCTCCTGACACCACGTCTCCACTGTCACTGAACACGCACCAAGGGTCCAACCCCTCACAGGAACACTAAGATGGGACTACTCCAGGTGCCAAAGCCCACCAGAAGGAGCGACGAACGTGCATATCGCATCGTGATCGAGGGCCTCCTTGAGGGAAAGTCATGGTCTCTGAACAAGCTGAAGACGATCGATGACCGCTTGCCCGTCGCTAAGATCGTGGATGATGCAAGCGAGATACTCAACTCTCAGATTGGCCATTGTGATCTAGCCACCCTTGCCTATGTCCTTTTCCAGAACTCTGACGAGAACACCCAGAGGTATTTCCGGAGAACAGTGAGGGAGGTCAACGGGGGTAAGAGAAGCTCTTTTGTGATGTGCAAGACTATGGATGACGTTTTGTCAGTCGTGAGGGTTCGTCGTCCAAACGAAATTGCAAATGTCGTGATTGCCAACCTTGACGAGCTCAAGTTGATTGTGCTTTTTGGAAAGTTGGAACCAGAGATTGCACTCAGTTGGTTTAACTCCATCTTGGCTATCATTGGGCGCACTCCAAAGATCACAACGTGTGAAGAGCTCAACATCCTCTTTGTTCAACTATCACAGTACCCTGTGATTCTGAGCTTCGTTTCAGATGACTTGAAAAGGGCATTGACGAACTCAGGGTGTATGGCTGCTGTCAATCCGAAGAAATTCCATCATTGGTTTGCCTCCCATGACAAGAGCACAGCATTGTTTGCCTCAAGCGCGGATGATCTCTTCTCCACACCTGAGACTACCATCACCAACACCAACAACAATACCGAAGGTCTCTTCCAATACTCATCTCAATTTGCTAGAGTCCCACTTTCAAGTGGTGAAGTTTCACAGACCTCCACAGCTGCTACTATCATCCAACCATCTACCCCGGAGTTGGATCCTCAGACCGATCTTGAGTCCACTGATCTTCTGATCACTCCACCACCTTCCACTCCAGCATCTTCACAAGCCGCTGAACCATCCTCCATTGAATCTTCTGAGTCACTCTTCTCAATCGATGATTTCTTGGACCTGTCAGGATACTACAGTGATGGAACCGTTATGGAGTTCAGTGACGCCGACGTTGAAACCACCTTCATGAAGGAAATGTTGTCGTTTGACACATTAGGAAGGGAGACTCCAAGTCCAGTTCATCACGCTTCTTTTGAGTGCTTTGGCCCATACAACGTTGGTGATATGGTGTATGTGAATGCAACTCAACTACGCTCTTTGAACACTGGTAATTCTCTAGCTATGGATCCTTTGTTTGTTGGACCGTTTGAGATCAGTGGTAAGATCTCTGATGATGTGTACGTGGTGGAGATCCCATCAGGTTTCAACTGTTACAATCTACTTCCAAGAGATGCACTGGCCGACAGCTTAAAATATGACAACCAGGATACTGAGAGACTCCTTCTCAAAGAGATCAAGAAACAGTTGGGGGTTGATAACGAGAGAGGAACTGCATTGATTGAGTACGCAGATGGAACTAGAAGTACTGTGAAATTGGAAATACTTCAAAAGGCACTGAGAACCAGAATTATGAATCGCTGAAACAAGTCACAAGTCACAGGGACTTACAACAAACAGAACACCACAAAAGCCACTGCTATAACGAATAACACACTGCTAATGAATAACTCTGCTAACGATGAACGAATTGCTAATGACCCCACACTGCTAATACACACAGATGCATTTGCTTTTGAATTTTGGTAGGTTAAAGCCTTGAACGATAAATTTTTAAGCTCTCAGCTTCTCACGGCATAGGAGTCAACCTCTGAGTTCAAAGACTCGATAACATCCGATCTAATCCGAATTGATGATGGTCGATGGCTTCAAGAAGTTGGTGGCCTGCTGCGTCTGCGTCTGCGCGCTGGCCGAGTTCGGTGCCGCGCCGCAGTTAAGCGCGTTACCCGGTGCACCCTGACAGCCCTCATGTGTCAACTGCAAGACCAAACTCAGCTCCACAGAAGAATAGGGTCGGTCCACCACAAGAATTTGGCAACAGGCAGCCCGCCCACCTACAAACAAACAAACACTCTCTGACACAGGCAGAGCAGTGCCCCACCACCGCAAGATGCCAATGGCACACGACCGCACACCGTTGCGCAAGATGAAGGCGCAACCGCCCCGCAAGAGAAGCCGCTGGCCAGCCCTCTCTACCGCTGCGCTGCTGCTGATAGCGCCGTCGCTGTATCTCTACCACAACACACACCTTGTCGACGGTGCCTCACAGGCTCTTCAATCACTGGCACACAAATACCTGCCAGGATGGAGTAATGGCAGTACTGAGCCCGTGGCGCCGGAGTACGAGGTGAACTACCTGGACATCGATGTGGAGGAGTACACACGGCTGGGGCTCACCCCAAACAGACCGGTGCAGATCATCCCACTGGAAGGCAAGCACGAGCACAGGCCCAAGACGCTCCACGGACGGTTCCTCCACATCACGGATGTGCACCCAGATGAGTACTACATAGTGGGCTCTGACCCTGAGACCGCCTGTCATAGAGGGGACCCAGAAAAGGGCCAGAAGGGTGCCTCGAAGTACGGTGATGCCATCCTGGGATGTGACTCTCCAGTCATCCTGATCAACGAGACGATGGAATGGATCAACAAGAACTTGAGGGACAAGATTGACTTTGTCATCTGGACGGGAGACAACATGAGACATGACAACGATAGAAAGTACCCACGTACAGAGATGGCCATTCTTGACATGAACACTAGAGTGTCAGAGATCTTCCACGATCTGTTCCACGGTGGAGACGAACTGGACCCACGACACTTCGATGTGCCTGTTGTTCCTTCATTGGGTAATAACGACGTTTACCCGCATAACCTATTTGCTCCAGGTCCAACATTACAGACCCGTGAGATGTGGAGAATCTGGCAGAACTTTGTCCCACAGGAACAGATCCATATCTTTGAGAAAGGTGCATACTTCTTCAACGAGATCGTACCGAACAGACTGGCGATCCTTTCCATCAACACACTATACCTTTTCAAGGCCAACCCACTCGTGGACTCATGTGATAACAAGAAAGATCCAGGATATCAACTATTGAAATGGCTCGGATTCACACTGGAGGAGATGAGAGAACGTGGAATGAAGATTTGGCTCAGTGGTCATGTCCCACCTATCCCAAAGAACTTTGATATCACATGTTTCCGAAAATTCGCCATGTGGGTCCATGAATATAGAGATGTGATCATTGGTGGTGTCTATGGTCATATGAACATTGATCATTTCATCCCAGTTGACGCTCAGAAGGCTTACAAGTCCTATGAGAGTTCTCTTCTGGCAAAAGGGTACGAAATTGATGAAAGACTAGCGCAGGTGTTTGCATACGAAGATGGTGATGATGAGCTCAGTTTTGACTTGGAGACTCAGTACTTGATGCAGGGTATGGATGTCAATGACCACGACTTGAACGTTGCCATCGCTGCAAATGAAGCTCGTGCAATGGGTGGTCCACCATCAAATAAGGGGGCATACATGGACTCAGTGAGAGAAACATTCTATGCTGATTTGAAATCCGGAGGAAAAGCAGGTGCCAATTACGAACGTTATTCCATTACAAACGTTGCTGCAAGTATCATTCCAACGTTCAACCCTGGATTGAGAATCTGGGAGTACAATACCTCCAATTTGGAACTTGATTACAACATGCAGCCAAAACCTTGGACTCAGTTCTTTGAGGAGTTAAATGTCAAGATTTGGGAAGATGAAGAAGGCGATGATGACGAAGATGAAGTTGTGGATGATCTAGTGGACGTCTCAGCTGGAAAGAGAAAGAAAAACAGAAAGAAAAAGAAGAAACCAGATGAATCTGTTCCAAAGCCAATGCCCGCTGGTACACCTCTTGGACCAGGATACACTCCTCAAACCTTCTCCCCGCTGAGATTTGTTCAATACTACTTGGATTTGAAGTCTGTGAATGAAGGGACGAAACCATTTGAGTTTGAAGTTGAATACACATCTGACAAGGCACCATACAGCATGAAGTCATTACTTGTTGAAGACTTTGTCAAGTTGGGAAGAAGATTGGGTCAGCCATTGAAGCCATCGAAAAATGAGGTTGATGAAGTCCATGATTCAAAGAAAGGTGATCAAAGTGGGAAGCTTGAGGAGCTATGGCAAATCTTCAAAGAGCACGCATTTGTCAGTAGTGGTTACCGCGATTGAGTACATGTATCTATATTGTAACAGTGAAACAACATCTTTGATTAAGATAATTCATGAGATACATTTAAAACACACAAAACGCATAGCTTTATCAATTCCATGTAGGTACATGATCAAGCTCGATTTTGTCTCCAGCTTCACACTAAGCCAAAGGCTTTCTTCTGATAATGGTCAAGATGAGTGCCCTCTCTTTGTAGAACATGAATCCAGCAAGTATAGCACCAAGAATACAGTTTCCAACGAGCTCCTTGAAGTTTCTTGTTGTTCCAAAGAAGAGAAGATCCACCAAGAAGATACCGAGACCAACATAGAGGATTCCCTTCAAATTGTTGTCAAATTTCACAAACTCAAACTGCACGTTGTTACTCTTGAAGTAGTGGGCAACAAATTGGAAACAGTACACTATTCTCAAGATCATGTTGATCATGTTTGATAAGATGAGCCCTTGGAGTGAGTACTTGAGTCCAGCAATGAAGCCATATGATGTGAAGAGGAAGATGACGGAGAAGACCACCATTGAATATGTGTAGTTCATGACTTCATGTCCGGATGCAGTTGACTGATGGACTGCCTCGAGAATACCGTTGAACGCCATCAATGGGATGTACAAGGTATAGATTGGCATTGTCTCTGCAACGTGATTGGACCAGTTATCACCAATGAGTTTTTGAATAAGGTAACCCGAGTTGAGAGGACCAAAGATGACAATGATCAGGGACAAATAAATATAGAATCTTGTTGTGGTCTTGATGATATCCACAGACAGTTGCATGTTCTTCATGGACTTTGCACTCAAAAGGAGTCTTGTGAGGAAGTTTCTCAAACTTTCTTCCAATGGGGCAAAGACAAGACGAGCCAAAAGGGAGCCGTAGTTCGAGATCAGAGAGTAGATACCTTGCTCTTCAATTGTGCACAATGTGTTGATGACTAGCTTGTCACCTTCTGTGAGGAGATGCTTGAATGCAATGTTGAAGAACACTCTGCTGAAATGGCTGAGTGAGTCTGCATCGAAGTAGAAAGATGTTCCATCTGCTTTGTGAATTGGAACTGGAATCAAGTGAAGCTTCTTAGCCTGGATTGAAGCCTTCTTGAAGCGTCTAAAGTCCAAGTAGTATGCCAACAAGAGTACCACGGAGTGAATCAACTTGGCAACGGCGAATGCGACAATGGCAATTCCATCGATCTGATCATTTCTGAACCAGAACACGATTCCAAAGTTGACAAAGCAACTTAGTGTTACTGCAGTCGTTTCGTAAGTTGCTCTCTTGTCGTAGTTCAAATTGAACTGGTTCAAGACGTAAAATGGCTCCGAGAGCAGCTCGATGATGATTGCAACCCAAAGGATACAAAGCGATGAGTTGAAGAGCTCCATGTGTTTGAATATGTCTGAGATGTGTGTGTACTGCCATGATATGAGCCCTGTTGCCATTGGAAGCCCAATCATCAGAGGAATTAATGAGATGTTGATGATGCTCTGGAGCGTTGCGAGTCGTGTCCCCTCCATGAGCTTCGCGTGGTCGTACTTGTCCTCCTTCTCCGTCTCGGTGTGATCGTCTCCATGGTCTTTGATTCTTTGTGCTGTGAGTCTGATGGCCTCTCGACTAAAGAACAGCGATGTGCTCATTAGAAACTCGAGAAACGCGTTGATACCAAAAGACTTCGGGGAGATGTAGATGATGAGCAGCTGGTTGAGGAAGAAGGTGCATAGCTTTGTGAAGACCTGCGCCACGAGCAGGAACGTGACACCCTTGGCAGACTTGGAGAGCAGCCTGTCCGTCAGCGACGACTCCTGGAGGCTCTGCACTTTGCTCATGATGTTTGTGGAGGCTCTGCGCCGGTGGCTGAGGGGCTCTTGTTGTGGAGAAGTCGAGAGCTCTCTGCAAGGATCGTTTGTTTCTTCTGCTACGAGGTGATCCCGGGATTTCACGGCCTACCGGCTGAGCTCCGTTGCTGAGGGGATCGGGGCGACAGATGGAAATCAGCACGTGTGGGCATGAAATTAAGCTTTTTTGTCTTGTATTTGAATCTTTATACACTCTAGATTTAGAAGTTTACATAAATGCTGATTTGTTCAAGAGTTTGAATCCCAAAAGGCTCTCAAAAGCCGAAAATGCAATTGGGTCACGTGACCCAATAAAATACTGTCCAGCCGATGCGCGACCTGAATGTTCGGAACTCGTCCCTGTTAGCTCAGTCGGTAGAGCGTTCGGCTTTTACGATACAGATCTGACAGAGACCGAAAAGTCAGGGGTTCGAGCCCCCTATGGGGAGTTCCACATTATTTTTTATTTTTGGTAGCAGTAAATACAGAATCAATAGCCAATCAGAATGCACTGTATTTGAGTTCTGTAGCGGCTCTATAGCGCTGGTAAATGGCGTCTAAAGTCCTCAAATCGACGCGTAAAGAGGCTTTCAGATTCGCGCGCTTTTTCGGATTCATCGCCAGACGCGAGAGTAGACGCGTTCTCCTGCGTGACAATTTGTGTATCGGCATGCTGGTGGAAGAAAATAGCTATACTTAGAACCTCTTCCGCTATCCAGTCAGTAGGAACAGTCACTCAAGAACACAGTGAGCTTTACCTCAGGCACCATACACTCGTTACTCACCGAGGACCACCACATTCCGACACGCTTTTTCCAAGGCTCATTTCCCCGTTATTTCCCGGGCCCCCATCGCTCTCTCCCTCTGTGTTCTCACACCCACAGCCCTGCATCACGAATTATCTCTGGCCTGACGCGTTTCTCAATCTCCCCTTGATCATCAATCTTTGCTACAACCAACCATCACCAACATCGGCAACAGTCACATCTCATTGGCCATACAACATGGAGTTCCGAGCAGACAAGGCATTCTTCAAGTCCGACACTGTAGATCCCTTCACAAACCTCCCCATCTATGTCTTTGATTCAAACTTCCTACCCAACCTTGGACAGACAGACTTCGACAAGAAGGCAGTGGAGACTCTACTGGTCAAGGCGTTCAAGAGAATCATCAGAAGGATTCCACAGGAGCAGTACGCACTGGTATGCTTCACATCAGGGTTCAAGCGCTTCAACAACGAAAACAACACATGGGTCACAGCGCTCAAGGGCTTCCAGCTACTGCCCGACGACTTGAAATCACATATGGTGAAGGCTTACATGGTCCATGAGTCATGGCTCGTAAGATCATTCTCTTCAGTTGTCACGAACGTTCTTCATATCAAAGTCTTCAAAGGAAACAATCCAGAGCCAAACCCGGCATCCCAAGTGACGCCTTCAGACCAAAGGCTTGTATACTGCAAAGACTTGACAGAGCTCTCCAGACATGTTGATATCACCAAATTGAGAATTGGACTTGATGTCTACGTGTATGACTTGCAGTTTGCCGAGAAGCTTGTCATTCCATACGCAGTCAAGACGAAGTCAAGTGATTACAGGGAATATCTGACTTTGATCAACGAGAGAGTGACATCAAGGCTCTTAACAGAGGGTCCAAAAACAGATCTTGTCTTCACCAAACCAGGCAACCCAACCAAGCTGTCAATATTGATTGATGCCATTGATAGAGGCAATTATCTTGACATGTCACAATGGGATATCTATGTCATGGGTTCGCTTTATCTCCATTTCCTACGGAAGAATGACGAGCCTCTCATACCGATCGATCTCATCCACTTACCAATTACAGATGACTTCGACTACACACTTCAGACATTTGAGAGAATTGTTCGTGCTAATGATTGTCTGGATCTGCTTTCGAAGACTTTTGAGATCATGATTAACATGACAAACGACACTTCTGTGACGAGACATTCATCCAAGTCACTTTCAAAGGCTATCACACCAGCACTATCACAAGAGAGAGTTTCGATTAAGACCAGTGACAGACTACTCATCGGACAGAGGTTTGTGAAGAACTTGATTGAACATTGGGATGCCATCATGAGGGCAACAACATCAGAGAGAAGATCTGCAAGAGCACAGGGGAAGAAGCCCGTACCACCAAGGCCACGTAAAGCGCCTAGCTTTGCCTCCACTTCTACTTCCAAACCAGATCAACTCAACAAGAAGAGAGTACAGATTCAGACACCCAAAGTTGATGGAATGGGCACTGACATCACAGACTTTGATTTGGAGATGCCACCCCCACAACCTCCGAGACCTCAGCACCAAAACTCTGTCAGAAACATTTCCAACGCATCAATTCTTTCAATGGAGAGCAGTACTTCCTCACTATCATCATCAAGCTCACTACCAGACACAGAAACTCAACCAAACAATGAAAACATGAGAAGATCAGAGTCGTTGGACTCACTTGATATTGAAATCGATGAGGGGAGAAAGCCAAAGAAAGATATGACACCAGCAGAGGAAATCGATGAGGCTAGGGTCCTTGCTGATGTCACAGCAGCATTGAACAAACTTCCGAAGAATGCAACACGGAAGAAGAGAAACAGCGTGCTGCTGAAATTTGCGGATGGTTATTCATCGATCGAGGGACAAAAGAAGGTGAACAAGCTGGCCCAACTGTACGAAGAGAGATTGAAGGGAATTCAGATCATGAACGAGATGGAGAAATAGCATATATTCGGTTTAATAGCATTACATTTGAATCCAAACAAACACTAGAGTAGTAAGGCCACCAGAATAACAACCCAAACAGCTTATCTAGTCGCAGTCAGAACAATGAAGGCGAGATGCAAGATGAGGGAGCAAGCAGGCACACGCCCGACGCGTCCTCGAAAATTCTGTCAAATTTCGCGTGCACGGAAAGACGCGTAACAGAATTGTGCAGCTGATGTTCAAGATGAAATGCCCTGATGAACCTGAACACTTCACCACACAAAAGCGCCTCTCCAGAGCTGAAGGAACAGGGCGGTTTCTCTGAGTCTTCTCGTTTGCCGTACACCCATCACGGGAACCTGCCTAACCCGTTCCAGCGACACTCGAATTTGCTCAATTGCAACAGCCCACCGCACACCGAAAGCCTATCGCTGATCATCTCACAGGCCAGAGCATCCACCAAACCAACTCGGATCAACACAGGCAGCCATGTCCAACTTGGATGTCATCGACGACTTCCCGGGAAGCTTCACAACGCCGCTGATGCTGCAGAAAAGCCGACTCGAGGAGGACATTTCACCAACGAAGCCGCTGAACATCAAGCCATCGAAATCCCAACAGCCGCTGAACTCACAAGCATCACTTCACTCATTATCATCAATGCAGACATCCGAATCAACGTCGTCATTCATCACAGCAAGAGACAATGAGTCCGCCTCAGATGTTCACTCTTCAGTATCAGGCTCCACTCACATGACAAAGGAGCAGAACGTCAGCAGTAACGACACAATCGAGGCACAGACATACCACAGTGATGATGAATCCTCGTCACAAGACGAAAGGCTATCAGCAACAGGATTAGGTATCCACAGACTTTCAATTCGTGATGCCGATTTGATCCAAGCCCCACTGCCCGTCACTGAACCAACAACAGCGGAGTCAGAGTTCGGACCCAGCTACAATGATGAGCCAACACCGATTGTTCAACAGAATGGGTTCACACCGCAACATGGACATGATTCTTCCAGTCTTTCAAAACCACAAGTACCAAAAGTAATTGTTGATGATGATGCCACACCAGTTATTGAGTCTTTAGAAGGAGCGTTCCCAAAGAGAACGCATCTCAACATAAGCCACAATGTCACGCCGGTGCTTGAACCTCAGCCAGTTGTACCGGGTCTTGAGCAGCGGTACTCACAGATCAGAGATGCCAACTCTGCTGAGCACACACGAATGAACTCACAAAATGAGAATGAGGATATAAGAGAGACAGAGCTAGAAGATGAGGAACCTATCATGGCCTCATCGAGCAAGACTTCACCAACAAAGGAGACAGTTTCTCTATCACGTCAAAGATCAAGGTCAAAATCGACAAACACCTATGATACATCGGTGAACTCTGACATCAACGAGACAACATATTCTCAAGAGTCTGGATATCTGAAGTCTGTCAAGAAGGATCGACATGCCACTGCCAACATTTTGGGAACCACAAATGAGAGCACAGAATCTGTTGTTGCTGAAGGAGAACTCACATCTCTCTTCCTGTTTGCTCTCCATGCATTTGACGCAAAGTCACTGGAACAGTCCAACGACTCAGCTATATGTCTCTCGTTTGAGAAAGGTGATATTGTCTACGTCCACACAGTTGACATGAGTGGTTGGAGTGAAGTCACGCTGATAAAGACATTCAAGAGAGGCTGGGTACCGATCAATTTCTTCTCTGAGCTTGTTCGTGACGATCCATCACTTTCATTATCCAAGTCCCGAGTACCACTCATGACACTTCTGGTCTCCGCTGCCAAGTTCCTCAGCAATCCAGTTGACAACCCAGAGAACGGAGAGGCTTGCTTCTCGATCCACCATATCAACTCTGTGAGGGATGGTGTACGAGACTTGCTTGAACACACTGACTGTCTCTCTAGATCAACACCCATTGTGAAGAAGAAACCAATCATTCGTCGTATGAGAAAAAGTTTGCTTGCTGATTGGTACTCACTTATGATTAAGGCAGACTCCTACAAACACTCCAAGAATCTTGTTCACTTGGAGACGTTGCAACTTATGGTGCTTCAGGTCGTTAAGAAAGCTACTGTATTCCTAGATATCTGGGGAATTGAATCTGATCTGTTGAGAAAGGAGGAAAACGAACAGAGAATGAAGAAGGAAGCTGCAGTGAAGAATGACACACCAATGCTCACCCAGGCACCAATGGCTAAAGAGAGATTGAATGAGATCCATAACCTTTTGTTCACATACATTGGTTTGCTCCTTGGAAGACTAGATATGGTTGAACACAATCCAACTGGATGTCAAGTCCTTGAGAGTGTTACACACCAGATGATTCTGCTGCTGAGAGAGATTTTGTTCATCAGTAAGTCTTGTGTTCAGATTTTGAATTCGAGAAACAGAAAGATCGAGAACAGGTTTGATGACAACTTGGATACACTTCTTTCACTGGTCTCTGAGTTGGTCTCAAGTGTAAAGAACTTTGTGACAAAGACTATCACCGAGGATTACACAAGGGAAACTGTCAAAGTCAAGGACGGTCTATACTACTACACACCAGAGGGAGATGAGTTGATTGGTGTCATCTCTAGAATGACCAGATCGATTTCACTTTCTGTTGAGAACTGTTACAGATACCTGACCTTGATTGGTGACTTCAGATTGAGTGATGAGAAAAAGTTCCCAGACTTCAATGCTGTCCAGATCAGTCCAGAGAGATTCATCAAGACATGCTCAGTTGGTATGATCAAATCAATGGACAAGTCCAAGGTCAATGACTTGAAGACATTGAAGAGAAACAATGTGAAGAGACAATCTCGATTCTCCATGGTGAGATCTGGTTACAGCAATGATATCGCCTTGACAAGCTCTGGCTCTAACCTCTTGCAAGAGTTCCTCCCAGACTCGAAGTCATTCATCAGAAACTCTGTCTTCCAGCCATATCTGAACGAGACGAGTGAGTCATTTGAGATTCCATATGATGCTGAGACTGAAGTTACACGCAATTCTGATGGTCAACTCATTGGTGCGTCATTCCGTGCTTTGGTGTACATGCTCACTGATGAGCTCAACAAGCCAGATCAGTTCTTCATTTCTACGTTCTTTTTGACCTTCAAACTTTATGGTACTGGTGATGAGTTGATTGAAAATATGATTGCCAGATTCAACTTGTCCAATACTTTTGATCCAAATGACGACTATGATGACATTGGTGAGTATTCTTCTTACGACTCCAGACTCAAGAACAGAAGAAGAATGATCTGCAAAATGTTCCAGTTCTGGCTTCAGAGCTACTGGGACTATCAGAATGATTACAACTTGCTTCCAACTCTGATCAATTTCTTCAACGAAGGTGCTTCACAGTTCTTGCCAATTGAGGCCAAGAAGTTGATTGAGCTATGCTCCAAGTTGACTGTCGTGACACCATCCAAGATCAAGCAGGCGCCAGCCTTGCAGAGAGTTACTCCACTCTTTGGCTCTTCCTCAATCGCTGAGATGGACAACACAGGAATGCAGTTGGTGACCAGAAGCTTCTCTGGTGCAAAACGTACATCCACTATGTCTCACTCGAGTTCCATAAGATCTTTCACGTCTTTGAATCTGAATCTTGATGACGAAGAACACATCTTCGAAGAGTATGAGTTGGCCAAGATGAATGCAGGATCAAGAAGCTCCATTTTACTTCCTCTACCAGGTCTCAACTTCAACACCAGCACACTGTTGTCCAAGTCTCAAATCCAGGATATTGAGAGCTTGGTCATGAGTTACAGACATTGGCTTGGTACCAAGAACTGGCCTCATGAGAACTACGCACGTTTCTACCCAATTGAGTTCCATACGATGCTTGCTAAGTGGTTTGACACCGCTCAGACAGTGATTCCAAACCAGCCTCGCAACGAGATGAGCTTGACCGACTTCAACTCCTTTGAGCTTGCCAAACAGCTTACCATTATGGAGTCCAAGATCTTCCTCTCAATCAAGCCGGATGAGCTGCTCAACCAGAATTTCCAGAAGCGTCCAAAGTTGTCTCCTCATGTCTCTCAGTCTTTGTTGTTCACAAACTTGTTGAGTGAGTGTGTTCTCAACTCCATTCTTGAGCCTGATATCCCATTGAAGAAGCGTTCTTTGAGAATCAAGGCTTGGTTGAACATTGCCTTGTCTTGCTACTACTTGAAGAACTTCAACTCACTTGCTGCCATCATCATCAGTTTACAGAACCACCCATTGTCAAGAGTTGAAGAGTTGTGGACTGCATTGCCAGACAAGTATCAGAATCTTTTCCGTGATTTGAAAAAGATCATCCATCCATCGAACAACTATAAGGGATACAGATACAAGCTTTCCAAGATTTTGAAGGAAGGCGAGTCAAAGTCCTCAATCCCAGTTGTGCCATACATCAACTTGTTCCTCCAGGACTTGACATTCATTCATGAGGGCAACAAAGATTACAGAAACTCCAACTCATTCTTGAGATCACGGATTATCAACTTTGACAAGTTCATGAAGATTGCAAAGATTGCAGCCAACATGGAGTATCTGCAAGTTGGATACGATGAGACTACAAAGAAGCACCGCAACTCGATCTTCAGTTTTGGATCTGCTAGCACTTTGGATGAGAGTTTGTCTCCAATCTTGCCATTGCAGGAGTACATCCTTTTGGAGATGGTGAGAGTTCACCAGTTGAACATGGGCGAGGAGGACAGATTGTGGAACTTGAGTAAGGCGCTCAAGCCATGACTTTGAGGACAACCATTTACGTTTTGAATGACTAATTAATTTAAGGACCATTGCGTGTACTATAAATCCCTTTTTTATGATCTAGTAGTGGAGGATTGGCGTATGGGGAACGTGTTTGTATAGAGTTTCAGCGCCTCAAGGCAGTACAGCTTTGAAATCAAGTCACGTGACCTGCTGGTCCGACACGGTAGGCGCACACTAATCTCTTATCCCAATCCGGAAGGGCCGCCGTCCATTTTTGGCAGCACAGCAGGAGTGGCTCGGGGAAAGAAGGAGGAGGTTGCACTTGAAATTTAACACCAGCAACAACACCCACAACAGGGACACGAGCATCTAGTGATCCATTCCAGTCCAATTCGTCACACAGAGGGTGAATATCCTGGAAACCACCTGCAGAACTCTCCAAAAGACCAAACACCACCGAGAAGCTCACACCCCTAATTCCAGACTTCCCACACAGCCTTATCGCACAGAACAC
The DNA here is from genome assembly GCA_030563305.1 of Petasospora maesae. Lineage (NCBI taxonomy): Eukaryota > Fungi > Ascomycota > Saccharomycetes > Phaffomycetales > Wickerhamomycetaceae > Petasospora > Petasospora maesae. The sequence continues at coordinate 41,220 of JAKUBT010000036.1, forward strand.
TAGTTGCACCACTGGGACATTTGGCACGCAATTATGTTTAAGACTAAGAGAGCCGACCCGTTCGATGCTCTCATCAACCCTCCAGTGAAGGTGGAGCAGAAGACCATATTCAATTTCGCCCTGAGAACTCCAAAGAACAAGAAGGTTGCTGCGACCGAGGATGTGGAGGAGACCGTGCCTGCAAAGCAGTACAAGTCTCCATTCAGAAAAAACAAGAGCAAGGCAACAATTGCATCTAAGATCCATGGTGATGGTCTGAAAGTGCCATCCCTTTTCAATGACTTGGATAAAAAGCACAAATCAGAGTTGAAAGAGCTGGAACGTGAACAAAAGAGACTCGAGGGATTGAAGACGAAACAGGAGGAAGAGAAGAAGAAGGATGAAGAGTACCACCAGAAGAAACTTGATGATGAGAAGAAGAAGCTCGAGGAACTCGAGGAGAGAAAGAAAGCTGCTGCTCTCGAAGCTGCTGGTCCAGCCAAGGAAGAGCCTGAATCAGAGGTTGAGGTGATTGAGAAGGTTGAGACCGTTGAGGTCCCTGAAACCCCCGAGGCCACCGAGACCGAGGAGCCAGAAGCTACCGAAACGACCGAGACAGCACCAGAAGAATCAACAGAAGCTGTTGAGGAGACCAAAGCCGTCGAGGAGGATCCAGATGCGACAATTGATGCTCTTTCTGATCCTGAGGACGACACCGAGGTCCCAGTCACTGCAGGCACTGAGATCACCGAGCCAGAGGTTGCCGAGGCCGTCGAAGAGATCAAGGAGGCCACTGCTGAGAAAGTGGAGGAGACTGCTGTTGCTGAAGATGATGGCACTGGCGTCACCGAAGCCGTTGAGGAACTGAAGGCTGCCGCTGGCGACAAGCTTGAAGAGACAGCAGTTGCAGTTGAAGCCGAGAACGAAGAGAAGGACGTTGCTGCTGCCGTTGAGGAGATCAAGGCTGCTGCTGGTGACAAACTCGAGGAGACTGCTGTGGAGGAGGAAGCCAAAACTGAAGACGCTGATGTGGAGGCTGCCGTTGAGGAGATCAAGGAGGCCACCGCTGAGAAGGTTGAAGCTGAAGCCGACACCATTGCTGAAGAGGAGCCAGTCACAACTAAAGCTGCAGTCCCAGCAAAGACTACCAAGGCAGCTCCAGAGAAGAAGGTGAAGAAGAAGAGATTTGGATTCTTGTCCACATTCGGTGCCACTTTGTCTGAGATCTCTTCTTCTAATGCCAATGGCGCTAAAGCTGCCGCTGGTGCCTCTAAGGACAGTACTGGTAAGGTGCTGATCCCTGAGATCCCAGTTGTCAAGAAGGCTGCTAAGGTCGAGAAGGAAGCTGAACCAAAGATCAAGGAGGCAGAGGTCAAGAAGACTGAAGTCAAGAAGCCTGTGGTCAAGAAGGAAGTTAAGAAGGCTGCTCCAAAGCCAAAGCCAGCACCAGTGAAGAAGCCAGAGACCTTCCAGGAGAAGCTTGACCAGAAGAATGCCAAGCACAAAGCCAAACTTGAAGCCATGAAGAAGAAGTCTGATGCTAAGTTGAAGCAGGTGGAGTCTACATTTGATGCCCAGATCAACAAGCTCAAGTCTGAGATCAAGCAGATTGAGACCAGAATCTCCACCAACGAGGATCACACAGAGAAGTTCATCACAAAGGCAAAGACTTCACATGAAACCAAGACAAAGGGGCTCGACGAGCAACATGCTGAGGCTAAGAAGACATTCTTGGAGGAGACTGAGCAGAAGATCGTTGATAAGACGGCTGAGATTGAACAATCCAAGAAGTCTCAAGTTGATGCTGCAGAGCAGTTGAAGGAACTCGAGGCTCAACAGGTTGAGTCATCCAAGAAGCTTCAAGTTCTTGAGCAGGATATCGTGGGAATCAAGACCTCTCTCAGAGATGAAGAGGATAAGAATGAGGAGCTCACAAAGGAGAAGGATGCTAAGGCTGCCGAAGTTGCTGCATTGATAGCTGAGAAGGAGAAGATCATTGCTGGAATCGCAGAGTATGAGAACCAGACTGAGGAGTCTAAGAAGGTGATTTCTGACTTTGAGTCGAAGGCCTATTTGAAGGACATTGAAGCCATTAACGTTGAAGTTTCCAAGTTGAACGAACAGCTCGAAGAGGCTAAGAAGAAGGTTGAAGAGTCCAAGAAGCAGAGAGAACAGTTGTTGGCCGAGTTGGAGGACAAGGAAGGTGATAAGTCTGATGAACTTGAAACTAAGGCCAAGCTTGAGACTCTTCAGGAAGAGGCTGAACAAGTTGATGATGAACTCACAAAGCAGGTTGATGCTCAGGAGAAGGAGCTTCATGATCTTGAAGATGCAAAGGACACTGCTGAGACGGAGGATCTCAAAGAGGAGAAGGAGGAAGAGGTTGTTGAACCTGTTGCTGAGACCAAGGAGGAGGTCGCTGAGCCAGTTACCGAGACCAAGGAAGAAGTGACTGAGAGTGCTCCAGAAGTTGAAGCTGTTGAGGCTGTTCCAGAGACTGAGGTTACTGAGCCTGTCCCAGAGATCAAGGTCACTGAGGCAGCTCCAGAGACAGCCCCAGAGGTTGAAGAGATTCCAGAGATTAAGGAAGTTGAAGAACCAGTTGTTGAGACATCACCAGAAGATGAGGAGTTCAAAGAGAAAGAGGCTGCTCTATTGAAAAAGATTGAAGAGGCTACAAGCAAGAGAGAAGAGCTTGAGAGTGGGGATGTTACTACCACTGTTGATGACGAGACCAAGTGATATCTTAGCCATTGATGGTGTGTTCTTGGAACATGTTCTGTAAAATAAATCTGGTTTATTGTACTGTATTGTTAACTTGATTGCTAGTAGTAAGGGCTATAAGTGTCTATCGTGTCTTATCGGTAGATTGGAGTCTTGATCAGAGCGCGCTCTATGGGGTACACATGGTGACACAAAGAGTGCCCAGAGACTGGAACAAGGCCATGCACCGTAACCAATTAGGGGATCTATATACAAGTACACACAGACTTGAGGTATAAAGGGGGTGGATTCATACGATCGTTGCGGCTGTATGTATTCATGTAGAGCCATTTCGTTATGGCCAACAGAGCTATGAACTCCGCCCCTAGGTATTCCCGTGCGATAACGCGTTATAGGTTCGTGGGAGCGTATCCAGCATCACAGGACCTTAATCAATGGACCACAAAGCGAGCACCTCTTCTAAATATATTGAAGAACTGAGAACTGAGTCGAAGTGAGATGCACTAGGGACACAGGGGTACAAGGTATATGACGTACACATAGATCCAAAACGTCGGCGAACCCCACCCCCCCATGGCCCCAGCTCGAGACCTCATGACGCTCGCGTAAAGCCGGGGGACCCCCCATCTCCATCCCTGCGGAGGCATGGTCGTATGCCATCATGCACCGGGACTCCACCTACACCATCCCAACCACACAAGTTACAACTCGGGAGACGCAGGCGGAGGCGTGAGCGTTGAAAAAGTTTTCCAGGTTCTAGCCTCCAGGCAGCCTATGATGGCGCTCGTGCTGCCCCTACCGCCGTTTTCGCGAACTTTCAACTTGGTCCGCCAACTGGTCCTGCACGCTCTTGCGCCGAAACGGTAAATTACGTGCAGAGCCGACCGAGAGTCATGACCAGAACTGCCTGTGGGAGGCTTTGCAAAAGGGTGGGCCACAGCGGTGCTTGATCTGGAACTGTCTTACCCCTGTGGGAAGGGGCCCCTCCCAGGGCTGACACTCAGATCATCCAGGGAGCCAATGGCCGTTGCGTAGTTGTTGTCACGGCGTATACTCAGATGTGTGAGGTGGTGGTGGAGTTGATGAAACAAACATGATACACGCTGTGCCTCAAGTCTGCCCACCCTCCCTCCACCGTTACGAGCGATGTTCCAGCGCGAAAACGGTCACTTTCTGGCACAAGGTTAAGCTTTGAAAAACAGAAGATCTAGAGTTGTGTTGTACCTTCGGTGTCGCATCTTCTCGAGCAGCGTGAGCCTCAGAAAGGGAGCGGCCTGCCAACCGATGACGAATGGCGCACCGGGCATTGACAAAGAGCGAATGGGCACGCCCGTCAGCATTATTAAGGAAATCTAGGTGTACTGCGTGTTACAACCGTATACCAGGCCTGCGCACTTGTGCCCCTAAACTTCGGCACCAAAGAGGGCCATTTCTGATCCAGGGCGGCGCACCACAACCGCGAAACGGAGCCTGCCCGAATCTCAGGAAAAAGGAAAAAAGGGAACGAGCAGCTCACGAGATCTGGGAAAGAGGTAGTTGGGCTCATTGCTCAACAAAAAACTTGTTCTTATCAAAACCTGCTGGATTCATCGGAAGTAAGAAGACTATGGCTATATCACCCAACTCTTTTCACCTCTCCAGGAGAAGTAGAAGTGAAGATAGAGCCTTCCGGGGGTTGTCCGGGTCTAGACCGCTCCGCGAAATGTTGCCCCTGCCCACATCTTGAGCTGCCGAACTCCGCGTCTAGAAAAATGGCCCCAAGCGGCAATTCGCTGGATCGGGCGATGAAGATGGTACGCACACACAGGCGCCTGCATGCGATATAAAAAACGCCCCAACCGCACTTTTCTCGCCGTCACCGTTCACGAAACCGCTGACTCCTGTTTTTACTCTTCTTCTTTCCCACCCAAACTCACCGACTAAAGAGACCGTCACTCCTTTTCACTTCCCACTCTCTTTGGACCTCTGAACACCGTCACCGTTACCGCCCACTTTCCTTAAATCTCCCGGTACAATTCCCCTCAAGTTCCACACCCAACTCGAAGCCCCTCTTTGCGAAACTAGCCGCCCACACTACTACACACTCTTTTGTTTCCACGATGAAGTACTCCACCGTTTCTCTCCTGGCCCTTGCCACCTCTGCCATTGCCAGACCAGTCCACGAGCACCACCAGCACAAGCGTGAGGCCGCCGTCGTCTACGTCACCGAGACCCAGGTCCACTACGTTGACGCCGAGGGTAACCCAATCACCCCAACCACCGCCACCCAGGCTGCCACCCAGACCACCGAGCTCCTCACCGCTGTCTCCAACGTCCAGGTTGCCCCAGCTAAGGCTGCTGCTACTTCTGTTGCTGAGGAGCAGACCACCGCTTCCCCAACTACCTCTTCCACCACCACCTTGACCAGCTCCACCGAGGCCGACGAGGACACCACCACCTCTTCCACTTCTACTTCCTCCAAGGCTAAGGCCACCGCAACTTCTGCCCCATCCCACGGTTCTTCCTCCATCGATGGTGACTTGTCCGACTTCTCTGACCCAACTGAGGAGTTTGAGGATGGTACCATTGAGTGTTCTGCCTTCCCATCCGGTCAGGGTGTCATCCCACTTGAGTGGATGAACTTTGGCGGTTGGGCCTCTGTCATGGACATGAACGGTAACACAGCTTCTTCTTGTGAAGATGGTTACTACTGCTCCTACGCTTGTCAGGCTGGTATGTCCAAGACCCAGTTCCCAAGTGAGCAGCCAGCTAACGGTGTTTCCGTTGGTGGTCTCTACTGTAAGGATGGATACCTCTACAGATCCAACGAGGACTCTAAGTACTTGTGTGAATGGGGTGTTGATGCCTCTTACGCGGTTAACAACGCTGACCAGGACATTGCTCTCTGCAGAACCGACTACCCAGGTTCCGAGAACATGAACGTTCCAACCCTTGTTTCCCCAGGCTCTAAGAAGCCAATGTCCGTTGTTGACTCTGACAACTACTTCACATGGAGAGGTGGTAAGACCTCCGCCCAGTACTACGTTAACGATGCTGGTGTCTCCGTTGAGGATGGTTGTGTTTGGGGTTCTGACGGTTCTGGTATCGGTAACTGGGCTCCAGTTGTTCTTGGATCTGGTTACACCAACGGTATCACTTACTTGTCCATTATTCCAAACCCAAACAACAAGAACACTCCAAACTACAACTTGAAGATCGAGGCCACTGATGGTTCCTCCGTCAACGGTGACTGTTCATACATTGACGGTGTCTACACTGGTTCCGGCTCTGATGGTTGTACCGTCTCCGTTACCTCTGGTACTGCTAACTTTGTCTTCTACTAAGCGGATCGCTTGATGTGAACACAGTTGTTTCTCCTTCTTCTCTTTTTTTTTTGTCTTGATTGTTCTCATGGACCACTTCTTTTCATGATGATACGCACTGTTTGATATGATTATTGGGTTCTTTTTTGTCATCACACACATTTTTTTCTTTCACTATGACATGTTTGGTCTTCTTCTCCGGGTTTTCACCTTCCAGATCTTGGGATACACCGTTATCCATATGATCCACAAACACATACAACTGGGTGTATATTTGCATTCACCTTTTGTTGTCATGTGCTTGTGCACTTCTCTATACCCCGTTCGCTTCGTTGATCTGTTGTGGACTCTTTCTCTTTTGTTTGCCCATCGATCTCTGTCAACTTAACTGATGACACGTGAAAGGGGCCACTTTTGCTACTACTGGTTGTGCTATGTTTATTATATATAACGAGGGATATACTTGAATGATTATTATATTTTGGTTACTTTTCTGAATAACTTGTTGTTGTAGTTGATTGAAATTTGCACGTTATATACGCGTGCAATTAAGCGCAAACGGGAGGTCCTTCCAGATCGGGAAATGTAATTGCGCGCGTACTACTTTTCGCGCGGGCCCAGTTTCTCCAGCGTGAGACGCGTCGTCTGCCCCGTTTAAACGGGTTTCAACTTATCCTGCACACTTCCACTACACAGAACTCTTACCAGCACAGACAAGTGCCAGAAAACACACACAGGAAACAGCCACCGATGTCATCACCGGCAACGTCCCTTCCACCGTCCTCCATCGCAGGCGCAACGTCTCCAGCGCTCCCGGGCTCTGCGCTCTTCACAGACGTGACGGCCAACCTGGGGGACCTGAACATCGAGGAGGAGGAGAACGCCAACGAGAGAGTCGAGCGAGTCAACAGGGGAAACCTGAATGCCATTAAGAAGCTGTCTGATACCACCGCAGAGAAAGTTGCAGAGTCATTCGAGGAGTTCCTGGAGACATACACGCTCGAACAGCCCCTCGAGCACATCCCAGAGGTCGAGAGAAACTTGCACGAGAAATACGCAGGTAAGATGTACCTTGCCAAGCTGGATGCTATGAAACAGAGCGAGTCCAGTTCTATCTTCATCGACTACGAACATCTTCTCACGAGGGAGAACGGTGTTCTTGCTGCTGCCATCACCGAGCAGTACTACAGATTCCTCCCATTCTTGCAAAAGGCACTGAGAAAAGTCATCAAGAGACATGTCCCAGGGTTACTCAGAACTGGATATGGAGCCAACTTGAATGACGAGTCCGAGTTTGATACGAATTCCTCGGTTGCTTCGTCTTCTCTCGGTGCCACAGAGAAGGTGTTCCACATTGGTTTCTACAACCTCCCACTTGTTCAGAAGATTAGAGATATCAGATCCGATCAAATTGGTTCACTGCTCTGTATCTCAGGTACTGTCACAAGAACGTCTGAAGTGCGTCCGGAACTCTACAAGGCCACATTCAGTTGTGACATGTGCAGAGCCGTCATCGAAGGTGTCGAACAAGTCTTCAAGTACACAGAACCAACACATTGTTCAAACCCACAGTGTCCAAACCAATCCATTTGGAGTTTACAGATTGCCAAATCACAATTCACAGATTGGCAAAAGTTGAGAATTCAAGAGAACTCCAATGAGATCCCATCAGGTTCTATGCCTAGAACTTTTGACATCGTGCTTAGAGGTGATATCGTGGAGAAGGCCAAACCAGGTGACAGATGTAAGTTCAGTGGTACACCAATTGTGTTGCCTGATCTTTCACAGTTGGGACTTCCAGGTGTGAAACCAGCTGCTGTGAGAGATGGTCAAAGAAACGAAGGATTGAACGGTGGTGTGACTGGTCTCAGTGCATTGGGTGTTAGAGATTTGACTTACTCCATCGCCTTCTTGGGTTGTTACGTTTCCTCTCTCGTCAGCAATGGCTCTGGTGAGAGTTATGAAGATGCTGGAGATGAGACATTGGATGCTGATCAAGAACAGTTCTTGGACAGTTTGACCGCTGCTGAAAAGGCTGAGTTGAAAGAGATGTTGGAAGATGACAAGATTTACTCCAAACTCACAAACTCCATCGCACCAGCTGTGTATGGTCATGAGATTGTGAAAAAGGGTGTTCTTCTCCAATTACTTGGTGGTGTTCACAAGAGAACAGTTGATGGTATTAAGCTCAGAGGTGATATCAACGTGTGTATCGTTGGTGACCCATCTACATCCAAGTCCCAGTTCTTGAAGTACGTCACCGGATTTGCACCAAGAGCCATCTACACATCTGGTAAGGCCTCCTCTGCTGCTGGTTTGACCGCTGCTGTGGTTAGAGATGAAGAGACTGGTGAGTTTACAATTGAAGCTGGTGCTCTTATGCTTGCAGACAATGGTGTTTGTTGTATTGACGAGTTCGACAAGATGAACGTCTCAGATCAAGTTTCCATTCACGAAGCGATGGAACAACAGACCATCTCCATTGCCAAGGCTGGTATCCATGCCACGTTGAACGCCAGAACCTCCATCTTGGCAGCTGCTAACCCAATTGGCGGTAGATACAACAGAAAAGTTGGACTCAGGGCAAACTTGAACATGACTGCTCCGATTATGTCGAGATTTGATCTCTTCTTTGTCATTTTGGATGATACCAACGAAAGAGTGGACACGTTACTTGCAAGTCACATCGTGGATCTTCACATGAAGCGTGATGATGCCATTACCCCACCATACAGTGCAGCACAGGTGCTCCGTTACATCAAGTATGCAAGAACTTTTAAACCAAAGATGACCAAGAGGGCAAGAACACTATTGATTGAGAAGTACAAACAGTTGAGATCGGATGATGCCCAAGGATTTGGAAAGAGTTCATACAGAATCACAGTGCGTCAGTTGGAGTCCATGATCAGATTGTCAGAGGCCATCGCCAGAGCTTCTTGTTCCAACGACATTGACGAGGCCACTGTGGGTGAGGCTTATGACTTGCTTAGACAGTCCATCATTAGAGTTGACGTGGATGATGTTGATGTTGATGACGACGATGATGACCTAATGGCAGGATTCTCTGGTGATGACAACAATGACAATGATAAGGGTGATGACCGTGATAACAGCGAGGATGCTGAAACGCCAAAGAGTCCATCTCCACAAGACCAAGCAGATCCAGAGACGCCTGAAACACCAGAACGTGAGGTGAAGGAGGAGAAGAGACCGAAGAAGAAGATCACAGTGCCGTATGACAAGTTTGTGGCGATCAGAAACTCGATGGCATACAGTATTGCTCAGGACAAGAAGAACGATGGTCCTGGATTGGAGGCTGGAAACCTGATTGAGAACTACTTGGAGGGAATCGAGGACAAGATCCACACGGAGGATGAGTACTGGGAGGAGCGTAACCTGGCGATCAAGGTGCTCAAGCGTCTGACGAAGGACAGAACGTTCCTCGTGATGAAGGGGACCGTGGACATTGAGGAGATCAGTGACGAGCAGAGAGAAGAGGCAATCAGATCCGCCAGATCCGTTTACGATATCAACCCTAACAACGCCATTTATGACTTCTACGGCGGTGATGAGGATGATGGAGAAGAGGAGCAGTGAAGCGCTTGCATTGTGTGTCTTTAGGCTTTACATTTTAATGAATCTTTAAGTTGTTTTGATGTTTGAATATTTGGGCATGACTCAAGAACTAGGCTATCTACTACACAGAACAATGAGATACTTAGAAGACCAATCACTGGACTAGACATCGCTGCATCACCGATTGTCAAACCCCGCGATGGCCCTCTAGTGATCCAACTGTGCAAAAAAGAAAAATAAAACTCACCGACGAACGGCCGAATTGCTCATCAACAACTTCACCACCGGAAACCACCACCAATTCCACCCTCAGCAACGATGTTAGGAAGACTCTCACCACTGTCACGTGCACAGTGGACACGCCCTGCCAATTTGCTGCTAACGAGCTCCACCCGTTCCGCCCTGGCACGTGCATCCTTCGCCACCTCATCGCGGAGTCTCAACGCCTCATCCACCTCCAGCACTGGCAATGACACCAAATCCCAAACTCAGAAGCCAAAGATCCCATTAGCTGCACGTATCAAGACAGCATCAACGTTCACTTTCGCCACCGTTGTGGTCATTGGCGCCGCAGGATTAGCGGGACTCACAATCTACCTCGTCGTATCAGAGATCTTCCTGCCTTCAGGAGACACACAGGTGTTCAACAAGGCTGTGAGTCTGATAGAGAAAGACCCAAAGGCACAGGAGCTGTTGCGTGCCGAGCCAGGAACAAGACTCAATGCCTATGGTGAGACAGGCGACAACAAGTGGACGAGAAACAGACCAATCGCATCCACTCGTCGTGTGGATAAGTCGGGTAAAGAACACCTCTTCATGAGATTCCATGTTGAAAGCAAACAGAGGTTTGGAACTGTCCAACTCGAGACAATTCAAGCCGATGTTCTACACCCAGAGTACTCATATATATTCATTGACGTTCCAGGAGAGAAGAGACACTACATCATCAACCCTCCAAAACCAAAGCTTCTTGGATCGAGAGATCCAAACACAGGATTCCTGGGAGTCAAGTGGGGACCAAAATCAAATTGATTGCAAAAAAGTACAGACACAAATTCAACCAACACATCATAAATTATTATTGTACATATCACCAACCCCTTCACAAGTTCACGAGCTGCTGATGATCAACAATCGAATCGTAGAAACTTCAGAAAATCATAGTGAGGATACTAACGACAACGAAGGAAACACCAACTTCAACGAAGAGATTCTTGTAGAAGAGTATTTGAGCACCACTAGTGTCAACTAAAAGTGTGCCATTTTTGACGTCCTTGCCTTTGAACCCGACCAAATACGATGAGTTGCTTGATGTGTCGTTGTCGAAGGACTCGTCTTTTTGGACACTCTTAACCTCATTCAAGAATGCTGAACATGTTTGTCCACTGAGGGTGACCTTGGAATCCAACTGGTTTTTTGTAGCAAGTGATCTTGATAATTGGCCATGACCCTGGAAATCACATCCATCTTGCTTGCTGCCACCCTTCTTGTAGATCTCGTTCAAGATGTAAGATGCCTTCTGATAAGCAGTGCAGTCGGAAAAGGCACCGTATTCTCCAGTCTCACCGTCACTTCTAATAACAGAACAATCGGCTTCACCACATGCGTATTCAAATATTTTGGAGTATTCAGTCTTCTTGACAGATGTGGAAAGCTTGCATGACAAAGTACTCTCCATACAGTCACACTTCACCTGATCTGGGGAGTTTGGAAGAGAAGAAGAGGCCTTCCAGCTGGCACTTGATACAGGACAATCTATTTGAGTTGAAGACTTGGAGATGAGAGAGGCCTTGTACTCTTCATAGTTGACACCCTGTGGTGTTGATCTGATATATGCCTTCTGCAAGCTGTGGTAATCTGCCAATGGAGCAATGTTTCCAACACTGTCAACCAGGACAACACCATACTCATTTGGCTCCTCAAAGTACATGTAAGCCAATCCTCCTGACCAGACACCAGTCATCAAGTGACTGAAGAGAGCGTCGATTTCAGTGAAAGGTCTTGGTCTTTCCAGGTTGCAACCGAACTCGGAGAAGAACACTGGGATAGGTGAGTTCTTGAACTCTTCAGTTCTCTCCTTGTAACCACTGGTATAGAAACTCGAGTGACCACACCATTCATACATATTGATACCATAAAAGTCAGCAAAGACATCACCACATGCGAAATATGTTGCAAGATCCTCTCTGGTCTCTGCATCATCGTTGGATGCGTACCCAATTGGAATCTTTCTGTATCCCTGCTCCTTGATGTACTCCCTGGTGTCTCTGATGGCAGACTTCACAAACGGAGATGCGTCAGTATTGCTCTTGTCATTGGTAACCTCGTTTCCAGCAAAGAAGCCCAAGACGTTGTCGTATTTGTGCAACGCATCAACCACAGACTTGAATCTCAGGAAGAGATCAGTATCCCAGCTGGGGTTCTTTCTGTTCACACTCTTGTCTGGTTCACTCAAGTCGGCCATCACGTAGATACCTGCATCAGCGTACGCCTGGAAACACTCATCGTGGTCCTTGTCGGTGTCAATGGCATAAACTCTGACGGTGTTCACACCCAATGCTGACAAGTATGGCAAGTCACGCAAACAAAGCCTGGTGTCCGCCATCGGATCGATGATGGTCTGCCCGTCGTAGGCGATAGCAATGGCATCGTTGGTGGCTCTGCTTGGCTGGTAGGCAATTCCCTTGATGAAGAACTGCTCCTTGGTCACGGAGTCGAAGAACTTTCTGCCCATAACCTCGATGGGGTTGATGATCCCGGTCTTGCTGGTGATGGTGGTGATGGTGGTGATGGGGGTGACTGGCGCCAGCGGCAGAGACGAGTTGGCGGCAACAACGTCAGCTTCAGAAGCGACTCCAGCGGCAGCAACGGCAGGGGTGAAGAGAGTGCTGGCCTGTACCTTGGAGGGAGCATGTGTCTGTGGCTGGACTGTGGTTTCTGGGAACTTCTTCAGCGTGTAGCCCTCGATGGCGGCGGCCTGTGCTGTGAGCAGTAAGGCGAGCAAACTGAGAGACTTCATCATGGCAGCTGCAGAGATTCTCACTTGTATACAGTCAGTTGAAGCTTTGAAGGGCATCATAAGCTTCTTGGAGAAGTCAATTGTGCGTGGAGGCCCTGTTTGTTGTTGATGCTACTGTGACTGCCACAAAACCGATTAGGCCAAACGAGGGCGGGAACCCACACCCGATCGTGCGCCTTCACTGGAAGGTTTGTATGGTGTACAGTGGATATAGAAATATCATCTTATCGCCTTGGAGTGAGCTGAGATAGTTCAGGACAGCGGTTATTGGTACTGAGCTGAGATAGTTTGTTCGAATGTTTACGCTACAGCTCAACCATCATCGTTCAAAGTGCTTGTTGCAGAGTGCGCCAGTGCGCCTAACCACTAATCACGTGACCAGTCATTCTATTAGCACCAAATGTGCTGTCTAGAATAGATAAATATCTCCCGTCTTTATTGAAATAAGGCTGATACCTAAAAGGAAAAGAGACCCTTATAGACTGTCACTCTAGACTCATCAACATCGCTCACGCTAAATCCTAAATCCTCGGTTCCTGGGAACTTGAACTGTGTGAAGAGAGCAGGTGCGATAGGTTCAGAGTGTCCATTCTGCTGTAGTGCAGTAGATGAAGAGGATTTGAGAACAAGTGATGTTTCAGTTTCATCTTGGACTTCCTCATCGCCGTCTTCATCCTTGGTGGCTTCTTTTGTCGGTGGATTCGATGGTGTAGCCTCTGCCGTTTCAGATGGGGTGACTTGAGGCTGTGATGAAAATTTAGAAGATCCGAATGAAAATGCAGGTTTTGTTGTGGTGGTGGTTGGTATCGTTGGTGCTTGAGTTGGTTCTGTAGTATCCTTAGACTTATCACCTGTGGTTGCGCCGAATGTGAAGGGTTTGCTTGCTGTGGATCCAAATCCAGTAGATGTCGATCCAAATGATGATGACACTGCACCAACCTTTTGGCCCTTTTTCTCTTCTTGTGTCTTTGTTGAGGCGAAGCCCTGTGTGTTGCCAAATCCAAATGCAAATGGCTTCTTTGGTTGTGGCTCCGCACTCTTCTTTTCCTCCACTTTCTCTTCTTTTTCTTCCTCATCATCTTTCATACTCGTATCGCCGTCATCAGCTTCAGTTTCAGTGGCCACCACAACACTTTCTCTAAGTGACGATGGTCTAAGTGGCTTATGTTTGTCAATGATTTGTGGTTGTGGCGAAGGTTGTGGTGATGGTTGTGGCGATTCTGTGGCGAACGTCTTCTCAAGCTGTTCAAGAGGAGATGGCTTCTTCGTAAGAGGAGCACGCGCTGGTCTCTTTCTTGCGTATGGATTTGAGAAATCAATCTCCTTTTCCTTTTTCTCTCCTCCCTCTGTGGTGTTCTTCTTGTTGGTCTTGTCTTCTCCTTCGTTATCTGAGATGAAGGAGAGAAGCGCAGATGCCGTGTTTGAGAGCTTCTTCTCATGTTGTGGCTGCTCTTTTACCTTCTCCTCCTCCTTGACCTTATTTTCGTATTCCTGAGTGAGTGTGAATGTGGAACGTTTGAGTCTTGCAGTTCTGTATGGGGAAGGGAACCCCGAGTAGTCAAACACACGTCTCTTTGGTGTTGGGTTCGAAGAGATGGAGATGTTATGAGAGGAAGTCACAGACTCGTTGTAGGTGGCCTTAAAGGCAGGCGTTCCACTTGTCGATGGTGGTACTGCTCCCTCCTGTTTAAGAACGACACTTTCATTGGACTCATCATGACTGATGTCGCTTGTAGCTCTTGGCGTCTGTGGTGATGTTGGTGAAGATGTTGTTTGCGAGAGAAGTGCCCTGACGCCTTCCATCTCAATTTCAGACAACGGTTCCGCACCCTTATTGGCAAAGAACTTGGCCAATTTGGCATTAGGCGACTCTGAAACTGCTCTTGAAGATTGTTGAAGGTGCAGAAGTGAAGGGTGGGACCTCAAGGCTGGGGCCTCGTCCGCCGCTGACACTATCCTCGAGGTATCTGAGCGTAGTGACTGAAGACTCACATCAGAATCGTCGAATGCTGCCATTGAATCGTCTTCTGTTGGGTTGTTCCATGAGGCTGGTGAGAACATTCGTTTCACCTTGGAAAAGATTGAGCCTGGTGCCCTTGGTGGTTCTCTGTTGCCTGTTGGTGTGTTTGGAGCCGCAACGGAGCGTTGGTACGGGCTGTAGAGCTGGTCCCTGTCCAGACGATTGCGAAATGCTGGCATGTTGACCGGATCTGCAAACAGTGATATGTGACCTCCGATTGGTCGTTAAAGTGGCCTTCAATTGTTGGTTTCAGTGGTACCGGCAACTTCATCACAGCATTTTTTGTTTTGGTTTCGGAGGCGCCAAACAAATTTCGCGCTTCAGTTGCTGACGTCAGCAATTACCTAAGCGATGAGGTCTACGAGGGCCGCCGTGTGGATGATGGCCATTTATCTCTAAAGGCCTTAATTATTTGTGAATGTGGCTATCGTTGGAGTTCAAGATGCCCATTTCCAACTCTCACACTCGAAGGAAGCGTAGCACATGAACTCGTTACTCAGACCATTTGCGTGTTCCGGAAGGAAAGTGGTTGGCTTGGTGTCTGGGTAGGCCTCTTTGATCACGTCCTTCATTCTCTCACCGGTACACGAGATGAGTCTGTAGTTCTGGACACCGTGTGATGTCTTAGAGGTCCTGTCTTTCGAGAGAAGTGCATATGCGGACTGTGATGACTTCTTTTGGCACTCCTCTTCGAGGAAAGGTGGGTCAATCAAAAGTCTGTTCACTTTGCCCTTGATAGCTTCTGGGACGTCGAGAGGGTGGTTGTAGTCATAGAATCCGAACTTGTCACCCGCTAAGGCAGCAAATCTCTTGTCAAACTCCAGAAGCCAGATCTGCTGTGTAGGCAATGTGTCAGCATCACGCTTCTTGATGGCAGCGTAGACGGACGGCGCACTGGCAATACAGATCACAGTGTTCTCATCAGCGCCTTCCAAGAGAGCATCTGCAAGGATGTCAGCTGTTTCATCTGAGTACTGTGGTGATGTTAGTGATCTGTTCAGCGTTACCTGTTAAGTTGATGTAGACTTACCCAGAATTGTGAGAGCTGCCAGTCCTCTTGGAAAAGGGCCATACCCTTCTCCTTGATGAGCTGTGAATCGTCGAATTTCTTTTCAGCCGCCTCCTTGAGCTGATCGAACTGCTTCTGACGCTCTTCAGCCTCCTTGGAGAACTCCATAAGAGCAGCCAGAGTGCTGGCGGAGAGTTGGCTGTTTCATAGAGTTAGCAATGTGTCCATGAATGGGCATCTCGACATCAAGGAATCTCACTTCACACCAGCTTGGCCTGGGTAAAAAGCTGCTGAGACCCAAAGAGATACTCACAGATCTTCGTCGTCGGACATGGTGTTTGTCTATTGGATTTCTGTGCTTGTTAAACGAATAAGAACCTGCTTTCCGGTGATGTCCTGCCATGACGTAGATGATGAGCGGCCAAAATTTTGAGCGCGAAGACTAGAATCAAAGCTGATCTCCGTCCAGACAACAATCAACAACAACAACAACAACAACGCCAAACAACACGTCAGCACTTAAGCCACCGCGTCACCAGTCACACAACTACACAGCAGCGTGTCCATTCTTCTCTCAAAATGGTAAGCCACACGCACAGCCACTCTACACCCTTGAGGCAGTACTAACAAGGATGCACAGAACGCCATTTACAACCACGCTGTCAAACAGGTGAGCACAATACGCAAGGATCTCTCCACATTTGAGGCCAACTTGTCATCCACCCCGGCTTCTCTCTACGGATCCATCGGTGCAAACCTCACACAGCTCAGCAAGACCATCGACGAGTACGAGCGTATGGCCAAGAATGAGCCAGACGAGACAAAGGCACAGAAGGCGGAGTCGAGGATCACAACCTTCAGAGACGACATCAGTGAAGGACGTAAGAAGCTCCAGGAACTCAAGTCCAAGAAGGATGAACTCACACAGCAAACGAACCGCTCTGAATTGATGAGACGAAGCACAGCGAAGGGCGCTGTCAGCGATAATCCATTTGACGTCGCACCAGCTGCTGCCAATGGCTCCAGTGGTATGTCACACGCCGATGGGCTCTATAAGGAGAAGAACACACTACAAAGAGGAAATGCCATGCTTGATGACCTTTTGGAAATGGGACAGGCTTCATATGAGGAGCTCGTGGCTTCCAACAGAATACTCCAGGAGATGCAAGAAAAGCTGACGGGTACACTGGGCACTCTAGGAGTGTCACGGGAGACAATCAGATCAATCGAAAGAGCATCCTTCAGAGACAAGTGTATCTTTGCCGGTGGTGCAGTCATGCTCTTTGTGATACTCATATGTATGCTCAGATACCTGAGGTAACTTGTGTTATGATTTCTGAAAGACAAGTGGTGGCCAAAATGAATCATGATCGTCTCCAGCCTGGGATATCTTCAAACTAACTTATCATGCTACGTGTAGTTTAAATAGAACCGGTACTAAAATTATAATAGACAAATGGATGAGAAAAAAAAATGAGGAGAGTGGCAAACGAGACAGAATGAAAGCAGTGAACGAAGCATACCGAAGATCGGCCAAGTTGATGAAATGACTTTTGTATAAAGCCCACCCATTGCCTGTTCAACAGCTAGGATAACTCCAATCCAGAGAAGAAAAAAAAGTATGCCCAATCAAACAGCAATAGTGCAAGTGATACCACTCCCTTTAATGTACAATGTGATCCTCCTTAAGCCTTGGTAGACCAGGTGGATAATGATGGGGTGGATCTGTAGTAGTGTCCAGAAGATGTGAATGATGGACCAGTGTCATTGTTACCAGTGTTGTTTGGCTGAATGAGGTTAGCAAAGACACCAGTGATGTTGATCTTATCCAAAGAAGAGTAGACGTAGGAAGAGGCAACAGCTGGGCCAACAATACAACCAGCAAAGACAGCGAGGACCAAAAGGAACAAAGCCAAGTACTTTCTGACCATTCTCTTTCTCAACTTGGCTTGCTTCAATGAGTAAATTGGTGGACGGATCTGTCTGGAAGGCTTCAACCAGAAGAGCATAACAGAGTGCCATCTGTCAATGTATGGAATACAGACCAATGGGAACTGACAGAACAAGATGATGTGACCAAGGATGAAGTCAGCAGCGAACTCAGATAACTCAATAGTCTTAGCAGCAAACTCTCTACTTGGTTGGGTGAAGGCCATCCAGCCCATACCCTTACCATACCACTTACCGGTCCAGAAGGCAACGTTGGCGTTGTCGTTCTTGAACTCACGAGTCAAGAAGAACACAGTCATCAACTTCAAGATGAATCTCTGACAGTGAACAACAGCACACATTCCAACCAACATTCTGGTGAAGTTGAAACGCTCAAGGACCCACATGGCAATGAAGAAGACAATGTGGACGACGACAGCAACACCGTGAGCGAAACCAGCCATGACAGAACCAGTCTTCTTGCAGCACATACCGAGAAGAGGACCAGCACAACAAGACAAACCGAGACAGAAACCAAGAACACCCATGTCAACACCAATTGGAGCCAAGGCACAGATGATAAGACGGACAACAGAGTTGACTGGCTCAGCATCCTTAACACCAGTCTGGGCGTTGATGAAAGTGTAGGCGACGAAACAAGCAGCGGCCATGACGGCAGTTGGCATCACATCAGCAGTCAAGATGTTGGTTCTGTGAGCTCTCTGAGCGTCACCAGCAGCCTTCTCAGAGTCGACACCCATGACCCGTCTCTTGAAACCAGTAACTCTGGATCTGGACATACGGATGTAACCAATCCAGGAGTTTCTGTGCCATTTGTTGTTACCTCTACTCAACCATCTGATGTAGTCTCTGTAGTCAATGAAGAAGTCCTCCCAAGAGAACTGGTGTGGGTTGAAAACGAATGGAGAGAACATCAAGGATGACAGAGAAGCCCAGAACCAGAGCAAAGCTGGTTGCCAGTGAGCAACAGTACCAAAGAGAATCATCAACATGGATCTGGCACCAACATAGATGGCAGAATCAGCAAATCTGGAGTAGAGAACAGAGAATGGAATACGGGCAGTAGCGAAACCACGACCAGTGGAGATGTAACGAGCACCACCGACGGCCATATCGTTAAGCAAGGAAGAAGAGTAAATCTGACCGACGAACACCTCAAACATTGGGGACAAGGAGAGGACATGACGGAAGAATCTCTGTGTAGCCTTCCAAACACCACGCTCAATCAACTCTTGGACAA
Source organism: Petasospora maesae (assembly GCA_030563305.1). Classification (NCBI taxonomy): domain Eukaryota; kingdom Fungi; phylum Ascomycota; class Saccharomycetes; order Phaffomycetales; family Wickerhamomycetaceae; genus Petasospora; species Petasospora maesae. The sequence continues at coordinate 60,039 of JAKUBT010000036.1, forward strand.
CAATTGGAATGAAGGAAATGAAGAACACAATGAAAATGGACAATGTGTAACGTCTGATCCAATCAATAGCAGGAGCCAAGTTGTAACAACCAAGTGGGTAAAGAATATCAGTGACTGGTTTGTTTCTGTCATAAGAACAGATGATAGACTCGTGAGCCAAAGCGTTCAAGTTCACCAAAGTCAAACAGAAGGCCTGCAAGGACATCTGAATAAACAAGTTGTTCAAATGGAAACCAGCGTGAGCATAGTAGAAGGACAAGAATCTGTCAAGTGGCAACTGTGTACCCAAGTAGTAGTACTCACGACACAACATCTGCTCACCCATACCAGCACCAATCTTGGTTGTGAAGTTCAAAATGGATCCGAAACCCAAATCTCTACCCTTACCACACTGGAAGTACTCAGAATGTTTGATACGACCACCACGGAGCATGGCTGTCATACCAGCATAAATATCTTCGTTCAAATGCAAACCCTTCTGAGCCTTAGAAACACCACCTCTTGTAGTCATGAAAGTAGCATTAACGAAATCCGGGTGACCATAATGGAGCTTACCACCAATCTGGGACAAGGTTCTGGCAAACAAGGTACCGAATGTCTGTTCCTTACCAGCAGCAACATCACCGAGAACACCAGAGTTTTCAGAGAAAATGTACTCTCTGGCACCGACAATGGCAACTGGGTGGTTCTTAGTCTGCTCTTCGTATCTCAAGTTTGGAGCGTATGGGTTGACCTGTTCAACGTTCATTTCCTCGAATTCAGCCAAGACAGATCTGATCTTAAGACATTCCTCCAAGTAGTTATCCTGGTTGGCATCAATAAGCTGGATGTACTCACCTCTGTAGAAGATCAAAGCGTGATTCTGGTTATCAGACTTACCATCACCGAGAATTGGGTTACCAGACAACTGAACTCTGAACTTTGGACGACGACGACCGTTCTCCAAAATTTCACAGTGACCATCAATCAAAGCGGAGTAGATTCTTGGCTCCTCACCCTCATTGAGTGGAGGCTCCTCATCCAAGTAGGCAATTTGCAAGTCTGGGTAGGCTCTGAGCAAGAACTCGGCGTTCTCGAGCTCCTCTGGCTTGAACTTAGTCAATCTCTGCATGGCAACAATGAACTTGAACTTTCTTCTGGCCATCTTCTCAAGCTCTCTCTCCAAACCTTCAGCATTACCACCGAACATCTGAACAATCTCAGGGTTCTCAACTCTGTAGAGCAACTTGATAGCTCTGGCGTAGTTCATGAAACCGGACACAGTTCTGTACAAAGTCTGGGATCTCAAAGAAGCCCAAATTCTGGTTCTGAGAGTGTACTCTGGAGCAGCAGACTTGAAACCGATACAGTAGAATGGCAAATCATCAATCTTGGACTTCAATCCGGACTCATCCTTCTCACCCTCTGGGGACTCATAAGCAGCAGTCTCCTCAGCAAGAATCTTGGTGTCCTTAACGAAACAGTCCCACTCAACAGGGTGCAATTGCTTCAAGTACTCAAGCAAAGTAACACGGGAGAACTGGTCATCCTCTCTGATAATCTCTCTCAAAGAAAGCAAGATCTTCTCAGAGTAGTGTGGAGTCAAAACAGTGAAGGTTGGCATGTTGTCAACTGGCAATGGTTCTGGGATTGGAGTAGCCAAGGACTGAGCAAAGAAGGAGATACGACGTTCAGCTTCAGAGTTGGCTGGGAAGAACTCAGTCTCAAAGTTGTTGTCATCCTGGGAAACGAAGAAAGTTGGAGCTCTCAAAGTTCTCTTACCTTCAATCTCAGAAGGAACCTGGTGGTAAAGCAACTTTTGAACGTGGTCAATGGCAAGCAAATGCTCTCTGTACATGGAAATCACAATGGCGTTCCAGACCTGGGAGATGAGGACCTTTGGCTTGTACTTGATCTCCATGTCAGTAGTGGCAAGGATCTTGGAGTAGATTCTCTTTGGCAATCTGGTGAAAATGTTTCTCCATGGTGTCAAGATGGAAATACCCAAGTAGAAGGAACGACCAATGGAGAAGACACAGTTACAGACAATGTACCACATGTAAGTATCCAAGAAGAAGAGAATCAAATCGGTGAAGTACATCAAACCCAAAGTGATACGAGCCTGCTGCTTACAGAGAGTGTTACCCCACCAGTACTCACCAGTACATCTCATGTCGGTGATCGACAAGGTTCTGATAGGATCTCTGAGAGACAAAATCAAGAAGAAGTAGGACTCAACAAGCTTGGCTGTGAAGACTGTGACCCAAATCAAGTAAGACATCCACATGTCCAAACCATGGAGTGGAGCAAAGGAGGCAGTAAAGGTCTGAGAAGCAACGTACTTTCTGTTGTTACCCTTCATGTATGAGGTGAACAAACCACCCAATGGCATGACAGAGAAGAAGAGAACAGTCACAACAGCAACAAAGAACATCACAATAGCAACCACATCTGCAGCCTTGGACTTGACAGTGACTGGATCATAGATGAAGATAAAGACAATAGGACCAAGGTTGATTGCAAAGATCGCAACCAAGAACCAGAAACGACGAGACAAATGCTGAGCTCCAGCCCACTTTCTTGGGACAAAGAACCATTCACAAACAGTGGCAATCAATTGGACAAAGGTGGCAAAGGAACCGGCAAGAGCTGCAGTAGCCCATCTGTAAGCAGCCAACGGCTGGTTGTTAACAAGCTGCTGGTAGTTGTGTGTGTACAAAGTTGGGGAGTTGTAAGCCATGTAGAACCAAAAGAAGGAACCGTGGATAACCCAGATACGGTTGAAATTTGTAACCATGTGGAACCATGTTCTGATCTCCTTGTATGTCTTGAAGAAGACCATGTCCCATCCAACCTCACCGAGTCTGACGTAACGGTCCTCTGGAGTCAAATCGACAAGTCTTGAACCATCTTCAAAGACAATCTTGGCAATACCCTCTGGGTACCAGAAGAGCTGGTTGACATCATCGTAACCAATGATCTTGTTGTGATCACGCTCTCTCTTCACGAAACGTCCATCAACAATCTCATAAACTTGGGATCTGATGAATGTGTACAATGGAGTAATGACTCTGTTCAAGTAGTCACCTTCTGGGACTGGCTCCTGTCTCTGTTGACAAGCTGGAGACATCAAGTAGTCAAAGGCACACTTGTAAATGAAGGCAAGACATTCTGGTGTGAATCTGACCTGGTTGGCCTCACCCCAACAGAGCAAGTAAAGAGCAATGTCACGAACACGTTCAAGTGGAGTGAGCTTGTTCATCTTAGCCTTCCATCTGAAGTCAGCAGCCTCGAGGGAAGAGTCACCTTCCAAGGCAGACAAAGCCTCCTCTGTGTTCTCAGCACCAGCGGCTTCGACAGCGTTCTTGGTCTTCTTGGATTTCTTCTTAGCCTTACGGGCCTTTCTAGAAAGCTTACCCAGACTCATGTTTCTGAATCCAACATCGTCATCCAAGTCAAGCTGAGCGGCAAAGTACCACTTCTTGTAGTTGGCAGTGTCACCACCAATGTAGTCAGCGTGCAACGAAAGCAAAGCCTGAGCTGGAGACATTCTTGAAGATCTGGAATCCAACAAAGTCATGAAGTGGTCGAACATGTTTCTCATAGAGTCTCTCTGGAAACCAAACTTGTTTGTGAGATCAATGAAGACATCCTCGATCTGCTCGATGGTAACTGGTGCCTGAGCATCAGCAGTCCAAGCTGGGTATGGATCGTTAGGCAAGGCCACAGCAATCTGAGATGGGTCAAAAGCACCCTGAGAGCCATAGATTGGCGTTGATGCACCAGATGATCTTGGCTCACCATAACTCATTTGAGATGGAGTGTATTGTGTACCGTAGTCGTAACCTGGAGTACCTGGGGCACCACCACCATAACTGAAGTCAGAGAAGTTCTCGTTGTCCTGAACACCTCTTGGCTGATCGTAGTATGGTTCCTGGTAGCCCTGATCGTATGCACCCTCTTGAGGGTATCCCTGTGAGTAGTAGGAAGCGTCATTCTGTGGGTCGTAGTACTCACCTTGGTTCAAACCCTCTTGACTGGCTTGGTAACCATCGTTGTAGTACGGTTGTTGCGAGTTAGGCTCCTGGTACTGCTGGTTGTACTGCTCAGACTGGTCATGGTCGTAATGACCTTGGTCGGAGTACTGGCCCTGCTCCTGGGAGTACTGCTGGTTGGCGTTTGGGTGGTCGTTGTAAGACATGTTCTGTGTTGGAGTGTTAGTTGTCTGCGAGTTTGGGGCGGTAACGGGACCGGATCAAGCTGGGCGGCAAGACGGAATGTACGGTATTCAACGAGCACAACTGGGCTGGCTCGTTACACGTACGAAATGATTTGAGGAGTACTTACGCTCAAACGAGTTCAAACGGCAATGGAGAAATAAAGTGTTGAGTGGATTCCGCTTGCTTTGGTGATGCACTGGAGTGGATCAGTTTCAAATCAAGACGGTGCTCAAAAGTGGGGGAAAATGCAAAGGAAGGGGCACGAAGAACGCTCTTTCTTGTGAAGAAAAGCTTACTGGTGTCCAACCTCGGGTTCAAGTGAGTGTGTAGCAAAGAGCTGGTGTCGTGCGGGCGGGTCCTTGCGTGTGGGCCGTTTTCTCTGGAAGCTTCTTGCGGTTGTAAACACGAGATCAACAACGGGCTAGGCTTCGTGGAGAAGGGTCTGAGCAAAACTTGTGCTTGGGCGGCCAAGTATTGGATCTGGTAGCAGACGGGGGGAAGGTGGTTCGACGACTGTGAGTGCTTCCTGAAGAGATGAACCAGCAGGAGAAGCGAGTGTGGTCTCCTAGAATGAGTGGTGAAGAAGGAGGGTTGCGGCTTGATCTGGATCACTTTTCGCCCTCGCCGCCCTCTGGCAAAATTTAGAACTTTCGCGTGTCCGATGTGAAACAACAAAAAAAATCTGCGCCTGACGCGCGCCGCGTTTCGCCAAACTCGTGGAGTTCCTTTTTGGAGTGCGCGTACCGTGCTGCTTTGGCGAGGCCCACTTCCTGTTTGGGACATTTCTACGCCAAAGCTCGCTGGAGCCCGCGAATCTGCGCACTTTGGCGCAGGAGGCACTGCCCCGCCGGGAATTCCGGCCGTTTTTCTTTCGCCAGTCGCGTCGCGGTCTGCATGGCTCCTGACGCGTCGCCAAGGTAACGACGAAAGGGCCCATGCGCAACAGCAGCATTTCAGGCTTCCGCTGCCCTCTTTCTGTTCGCCCCTTTCCAGAGGACACGAGTTCCCGGACTTTGCGGCCCGTTTGTCCTGGCTTGTGGGCCGGAGAAACCTATGAAGGATAGGGCTATAAGGTTGGCTTTGCAGTAGGCGCGCGCTTCTCTGAAACATCTTGTTGTTTCGTCTATGCCAGAGCTGATCCTCTGAAACCCAACACACGTTGTTCGCAATCCACAGCCATATACACATAACACAATGAGCTCTGTGGCATATTTGCCTCTCTTCTGGGTCCATAAAACGTTGTACCTTCCGGCTCTCGGATGAGGTTCGTCGAAGAGATGGGGCCGCGGGGCGTGGGTTCGCGCCAAAGACGAACATGATGATCCAGCGAAGCTGAATTTGTCATGCTCCCTTCAGTGCTTTTGATCATCAGAGAGTTATAGCTATGCGATCTAAGTTAGCCGAGTAGGTCGATCTGCGTTCGGGCCATCAAATGAACTTAATTTTGTTTGCTGAGAAGCGCTGGTCTCTTCGCTGTTGGTCCAAGTACAACAGGCCTTGAGGGCTTCTCCATCGCCGAGAGGTCCGAGCTGTTCCGAGAAAGACCGAAGCTCGACAGGTCATCACAGCACTTCGTGGCAGGCACCAAGCCCCAAGCTATGCACGTTCTGATCTGATGACAGCTCCTGTTCTCCTCTTTCCCTGAGCTAGTCCACCTCAGAAACAAGGACCTTTTTATGGAAGACGTAACTCTCGAGTGTGGACCACAATTGGTTGTCTGACTTGTCAACCGGCTTTCAACTCCCCCCAAAAGTGTGACAATTCTATTTTTGGCGCTGGGGTAGAGAACGCTTCGACGCGCTAGTCCGTGCGACACGCAGACCTGGGCAGCAGCTCTCTTCTCTCTTCCGTGCTCGATTATACTATTCAATTTTTCCTGATCTTTCTCAAGCTTGGCCATTCTTGGTTACAATTTACTCACTAATAGACTTCACTGTGGGTTGTTTTGAGTGCTTGAGCGTGGCTGGGGGAATGTTTTTGGCAGACAGCTGTATCATTAGTGTAGTCCCACTGCACGTGAACTCTTATCGTAACGTTGAGCTTCCTCTCTTCCACCAGAACGCTTTTTCTACAGCTACAAGATAATAACACGCTTGTGACCTACGAATACTCGTTCAGTGGAGCTCTTCCCAGATTACGGGTATCGTTCCCGTTTCGAGTGGCCCCATAGGAGAAGAGGACATTCGTGAAGTCATACCGGCAGAAGCTTCTTCGAGTTACACTCGGGTACATTTCTTCGGGTTTGCACTCCATGACTTGAGATTCCAAATTAATGCAAGGCAGAGTCATACTATTCAAAGCTCGATTAAGAAATTTCAAGGCCCGATTTATTATTCTTACGGGGCCCCGGCCTTCAGTAGGCCAACCTTCACCCGTGCCAGTCCACCCTCCGCTCAACGGCATTGCAATTGTTGAACCGCACAATAGTGACTCAGCTGGACAGTTGTGTGTGGAGACCTTCGATGTCCATATACCAACCAATATTAAGCGTCCACTCTATCAATCCATGGCCTCATTCACGCGTGTGGTGCCGGGGATGGCGATCATCAGATCACGTGACTGTCTCTGAGCTCAGATCGGCCAATTCGCGGCGCCAAACAAAAAAGACAAAAAACGCCGATGGTCAACAAAGAAACCGACGAGCCGCAAAGGAAGACGCTGCCCATCAGAATCCGTCTACCAGTTGCCCGGAGCTTGCACTTGCAACCAGTGACAGCAGTGACAGTCTAACAACTCGCCACGGAGCCCACTGCCAGGACTGCTACCCGTTGAGTACGCGACTACCAGCCGTTGATCCGCATCAGAGAAGACCGCTGTCAACGTGAAACAGATCCCACTCGCCACGCATTGCTTTTCATCCTTACAATCATACTGATAACGGTATAACCACATAATACTCATCTCAAGTGATCTTGCAACCTACTGCCCACCAAGAATCACACCACAACATCTACAAACAAACACATACACATACAATGTCTGCATCTACCCAGTTCTTCTTCAGGGCATCAAAGTCTGTTGGCTTAATACAAGGTGCACCAGGGTACGACGCCCTCTCCAACGAACAACCAACCGAGGACGTTCGTGTTGCTCTCTATTCTCCAAACGGTTTGTACTTTGCATTCACACAACCGACGTATGTCACAATCATTGATCCAGAAGATGGCTCCACAGTTACCAAGTTTGAGCTCAAGGACGTGTTCGACATTGCATTCTCTCCAAAGGGCTCATATTTGTCCACTTGGGAGAAGCCAGTGAAGATGGAGGATGGAAACTATCACAACAACGTCAAGATCTGGGATATCAAGAGTGCTAAAGTGATTGGAGACTACTGTGCCAAGGATCAAAGTGGATGGAAACCAGATTTCACCGCTGACGAGACTATCATCGCCAGACTTTTCAAGAACGAGGTGAGATTCTACCAGGTTGACTCACTCAACTTTTCAAGACACTGGTCCTCTTTGAAGATTGATGGTGTTGCCAACTTCAAGTTGTCCCCGGGTCAAAGGCCTGTCATTGCCACTTTTGTTCCAGAGCAGAAGGGTAAGCCAGCTAACGTCAGTGTTTGGAACATCTCATCAACGATCACATCCCCAGTATCATCTAAGGTCTTCTTCAAGGCTGAGAGATGTTCATTGAGGTGGAACGCCCTTGGTACTGCTCTTTTGGCCCTTGCATCTACTGATGTCGATGCCTCGAACAAGTCCTACTATGGTGAGACAACGCTTTACTTGCTTGGTATTGCCGGTTCATACGATTCGAGAATCTCATTGGATAAGGAGGGACCAATTCATGACATTGCTTGGTCTCCATCTGCAAGAGAGTTTGGTGTTGTCTACGGTTACATGCCAGCTCAGACCACATTCTTTGATGCAAGAGGTAACAACATTTTCTCTCTTCCTCCAGCACCAAAAAACCACATTCAGTTCTCTCCACATGCAAGATACATTCTTGTTGGTGGATTCGGTAACTTGCAAGGTACTGTTGATATCTACGATCGTTTGCAGAAGTTTGCTAAGGTTTCCACTTTTGATGCATCCAACACATCTGTTTGCCAATGGTCCCCAGATGGTCGTTACATCCTCACAGCTACCACTTCACCAAGATTGAGAGTTGACAACGGTGTTAAGGTCTGGTACGCTACAGGTAAGATTGTGTTCAACAAGGACTTCAAAGAGCTCTTCTCTGTTGAATGGAGACCACGTCCTCTTGAGTTGTTCCCACCAATCAAGGCTCTGGATGAGAACCCATCACCACACCAGAGTGCCATTGACTACGTTCTCACCCATCCAAAGTCCTCTCCTGGTGTTGCATCCAAGCCAAAGGGATCTTACAGACCACCACATGCTAGAAACGGAAACTCCTCCACATCCGCTCCACAGACCCTTTACCAAAGAGAAATCTTGTCATCTTACAAGCCACCAGCACAGAGGGCTGGTCCAAAGTTGGTTCCAGGTATGGCTCCACCACCTGTTCAAGAATCCAAGGCCGCTGCCAAGAACAGAAAGAAGAGAGAGAACAAACAGGAGACTGCCTCCGCTGAAGGAACACCTGAACCACAGACTACTTCCACTCCAAATCAAGAACAGTTGATCGTTGGTGGTGTTCAAAGTTTGGAGGAGAAGAAGATTAGAAGTTTGCTCAAGAAGCTTAGAGCCATTGAACAGCTGAAGATGAGACAGGCCAACAACGAGCCATTGGAGGAGACTCAGATCTTGAAGATCCAAACCGAGACTAAGGTTAGAACTGAGCTGAGTGCTTTGGGTTGGTCTGAGTGAAGAAGAAAATAGTCTTGAAGGGACTGATGGTTCATCCATAGGTATAAGGAAGAGCACATCGTTGCACTACTACATTTAAAGGTAATATACTTTTTTGGGATCATCATGAAACTGAAACGAAACTTGAGATGTAGATTTATCAAAAGTTCATTCATGCCGTGGATTGTATCTATCTTAGAGGTTTTTGGCCTTTCTGAGATCAACACATTTGAATGGCAGGTCAGCCTTGGTGACAACATGACCACCATACTCCTTCTCAGAACGTTTATAGATGTCCTTTTGCTCATGAGGATGGAATCCACTCTTGTGACACTGTGTGATAATGCCGATACCATTTGGATCTGTGAGCCTGTATACACCAAAGTCAGGTTTGGACCTAGGAGCACACACAATGGCCATTGCCTCCGGTAACATGATTTGATATGAGTTCTGTGTGTGTAAATCAACAGAGCTGAGGAAACATGATTGTGTTGGGTGGGTGTGGATCCAACCTAGGACGAAAAGGTCATTTTGATCAACGAATTCGAATAATGATTCCTCATCACTCGTTTGACATGTGTTTTGGGTTGACTCTTGTTCTGGGATCACCAATGTTGTTATGAAAAATGCATTCAATGAGAGTTTACCGCACAGGATACCACATGTCTCAAGGTTTTTGGAAGTGTTCGGGGATGCCGTGTGTAAGAATGTGGAGTGGAGTTCTTTTGGTAGATAGACCGTCTTTAATGGCTTTCCTCCCTCTGTATGTGCTATAGTCTTGTGTTCTGGGTTCTTTTGAGATGGGGCGATTTTCTGTGCAAGGTCTTGAAGAGTTGATGCTGACCTATATGCAGTGGTGTCATTAGCGACTTTTGGTGGAAGATGAGGGGCTTGCAAACCTGGTTGTAGAATCTCCTTCGAGGGCAGGTCTGGTGCAACGGCCCTGGTGTCTTCAAATGATAAGCTCAATTCGTGATGCTCAGGCAATGACGGATATGCTGTTGAAGGCAAGTGGTGCTGATGTCCTGGATCTTTCCGCAGCAGTTCTGTTAGTGTGCCATCTATCAGATCGTCGTCTTCGAAATCAGTTGTTTCCCCTTGGGACTGCTGTGGTAGTTTATTGAGTGACTGCTCAATTGCGATCCTCTTGGCCCTTAACTGATCGAGCTCCTGCTGCTTCTTCTTATTTTGGGCAAGCAACTCTAGATATCTGTTATAGAATTCAAGCTTCTCCTGGACCTTGTTCTTGACCTCCTCTGCGTTACTGAATGCCAGTGGAGCCTTTGTGGTGATGAGGTTCTTGTACGTTTGATACAGCTTGGGGTCCTTCCGCAGCTGCGGGTGTTCAGGGAGCTTGTTCGTGAGCAGATCGAGAAACCTGAGGTATAAGACGTAAGAGTCTGAGTATGACTGTGCCTCTTTGTACAGGTCAGCCTTTGGAAAAGAGTGTTAGTGTCTCAGAGTTTGGAAAGTGAAGATCAAGGGTTGTGTGTACTCACGTGTCTGCTCAGCGTCTCAGCAGTGCGGAGGTAGACCCTGATGGGCACCGAGGCAGAGTACTCGTACTCGTGCGCCTCCTGAGCCAGCTGTGCAATCGTCCTTGTATCCGGTGCCATCAGTTGGTGCTTTCAGATTGCCAGTTTTATTTGTTCAAGCAGCTGCTTTTTGTGTTGAAAAAAGGAGAGGAGCTGTGCCTGCCTTATCGAGATCTCGAGCGTGCCAGGTTATCGCCACCTACAAGAATCGCGGGCGGTTGGCGGGGTTCACTTCACTTGCACCAACATCACCATCAACCGCCACAACACCAACAACAACATCAACACGAGAACCAGAAGCTGCACTTTGAGCCCATGAGACTGAAGATCGTCACACAGGAGAAGCAGGAGGTCATCGTCATTGACGACAACGCCTCGGTGGAGGAGCTGCTCCAGGCACTCCAGACCAACGAGCTCATCTCCACAACAGCCGGGACAGCCATCAAGTCTGGCTTCCCTCCAAAGCCCATCGACATCTCAGACAAAGAGCTCAAGATCCTCGACATCGGTATACGTGCTGGAGACAAACTTATCGTGGAAGCTTCCAAAGCAGCGGGTGATACAGGCTCCAGTGCCGCTGTCTCTGCGCCACCCATAAATAGTGTCCAACGGGCACCACCAGCGCCACGCAGACCAACAAGCAAAACACCGCATGTCTCTCTCGAAGATGGCTACTGTGTGCTTCGGAAAGTCCCAGATGATAACTCTTGTCTCTTCCGCTCGATCTCTTATGCTGCTTTTCACAACTTGGAGGAGGGATCTCAACTTCGTTCCATCGTGGCAGATGCTATCAGCAAGGACCCAGACACCTATAACGAGGCCACTTTGGGTAAACCAGTCCATGAGTACAAGAATTGGATTGTCAAACCTACATCATGGGGAGGCGCAATTGAGTTGAAGATCCTGTCAGAGTATTTGAACCTTACGATCCATTCTATTGACGTTGAAACGGGGAGAATCTACTCGTTTAATGAAGGCCAGGGAACTTTCATCTACCTTCTCTACTCGGGAATTCACTATGACACAGTTGCTTTCACACCACTGACGGAGATTGACGACAAGGAAATTGATGTCACTGTCTTCGAACTGGACTCTTCCCTTGGTGGTCTCTTCCAAGTTGCAGTTGAAGAGCTCAGGGTTAAACTGAACCACAAGGGTTATGTGACAAACACCAGTACTTTCACAATCAAGTGTCTCAAATGTGGGAAGAAGCTCTCTGGAGAGAAGGCTGCAACTAAGCATGCTGAACAGACAATGCATTACGAGTTCGGAGAAGTCTAATGTAGAGAGACAACAATAGAATGAACCAAAATAAAATGTGACATTAACAAATATAGTAATAGTGCATTGACATCATCATGATCTTCCATACATCCCTTGGAAGATCCTGACCTAGAACTGAAACCCTCAACCCCTTAAGTAAACCATCAACCATCATAAAATGCAAGCATAGAAAAACAATATGCAATGAAGAAAATGCAAGAGAAGATATATAGCGTGCGCTGAATGAGCGTGAGAATTGTGGGGACACAGGTGTTTACTCCTCCATCACAACTTCGTTATGATCAACAACCTGTTCTCCCTCTGCCGCTTGTTCTTCCTCTGCACCTTCCACCATGATTCCCTTTGGATGGTCCGTTTTCACAAGCTGTTCAATCTCATCCTTATGGGCAGCTTCATCTGCCATTCTTGCCTTGTGCTTCTCCACGCTCTGCATGAACTTCTCCAAATTCACACCACCAGCGGCCTGTGCCTCAATAGGTGTATATGGTCTCTGTTTCAGATCTTTCACTCTTCTCTTGTGGATCTTCCCCTTGTAATGGTCCTGGATGGATTTATCGTTCTCGAAGTAGTTGGCACAGTGTATGCAGTAGAATTGGCCCATTCCTGGCTTGGTCTCATCAAGCGGTTGATCTTTGAGCTTGAGGATGGACTCCTTGGAGCCAAGGTCGTTGTAGATGAGATCCAAGTCTCTCGTTCTTCTCTTGGTCTTGTATCTCTTGACTGAGTATCTACCCATTTTGTATAAGAGAAAGTCTAAGTGTTTGTTGTGTATGTGATCTTCAAAAGTGGAGGTGTCACTTTGCCCTTTATCTCTAGCGTAAATAAATTTTTGTAGGAAGCCCGCAGGCCGCGATGAGCTCTGGATCCTAGACTGCCTGTTCGGGACTGCGCTTGCTGATTCCCCTCTACCAATACTTTTGGCCAGATCCTCGCGAAATCAGCTTCCCCGCACAAAGGCCGGGGCTGATCCCGCAATTCGCGAAAGTGTTCAAAGCTGGTTGCGTGGTTCGCGAATCCGCGAATTCTCGGTGCCACCCTCAGCGCTGTTCCCGAGAAAACACCTGGACATTCGCAGTCACAGTGGTTCCCTATCCCTCGGAACTTACTGCATCAGGCGCAACTGCCGCGAACGGGGGGTCACCCTACTGCGATGGGATACCGCAATTACGTGACCGGAAGTCTGATTTCTAATCATGCGCGACGCCACCAGCGCTGTGACTTTTTTTCATAAAAGCGCACTCGTCTCCAGCTTCAACACACAACTAAGGAGGAGGTTCGTACACCACAGAACAACATTCAAGATGGCTCGTCGTCCAGCTAGATGTTACAGATACCAGAAGAACAAACCATACCCAAAGTCCAGATACAACAGAGCTGTTCCAGACTCTAAGATCCGTATCTACGACTTGGGTAGAAAGAAAGCCTCCGTCGATGACTTCCCATTGTGTATCCACTTGGTCTCCAACGAGCTTGAGCAGCTTTCCTCTGAGGCTCTCGAGGCTGCCCGTATTTGTGCCAACAAGTACATCACCACTGTCTCTGGTCGTGAAGCCTTCCACTTGAGAGTGCGTGTCCACCCATTCCACGTCTTGAGAATCAACAAGATGTTGTCCTGTGCTGGTGCCGATAGATTGCAGCAGGGTATGAGAGGTGCTTGGGGTAAGCCACACGGTCTTGCCGCTCGTGTCGACATTGGTCAGATTATCTTCTCTGTCAGAACCAAGGACTCCAACAAGGACGTTGCTATTGAGGGTTTGAGAAGAGCCAGATACAAATTCCCAGGTCAGCAGAAGATCATTATCTCCAAGAAGTGGGGTTTCACCAACTTGGACAGAGCTGAGTACATCAGAAGAAAAGAGTTGGGTGAGGTCAAGGATGACGGTGCTTTCGTCAAGTTCTTGTCCAAGAAGGGTCCACTCGAGAAGAACTTGAGACAGTTCCCAAACTACCAGTTCCAGGCTTAAATCTTGTCCAGACGAGTTTGAGTAACTTAACTGTTGTATAAGGTGTAATATGATTTGGGTTTTTTCATATGGTAAAAATAACACAAACTGAGAAATAGTACTAGAGTTGTAGAAGTAGAGTTGGAGGGTTGAATGCCTGGAGATGTAGTTGTAGGTATATGCAGTTCTGGGCAGAGAGATCCAGCCCCCGAGGCTGCCTCATGTTCGGATAATTTTGGGCATGTCGATCACCTGGAGGAACCCTTGTCCCTTGTCGTAGAGGGTGTTAAGAGTAGCAATGAATGCCGTTTTTCCCACTCTTTTTGGCACCTGACACACTCGAAACTAAATAATCATATCCCACCACCAGGACATGAATAGCTCTTCAAAAATCCCCACCCTGGGACCCCAATTGCCAGGTATATAGGCCAGACGCGTGTTCCCCTGAGGGGAGGCGTGCGCGCTAGCGGTTCTGACGCGTGTCCAGAATCAATTTCGAAAACTCGACACGTACATAAAAGGAACGTTCTGTCCCCCCTCAGTCTTTTGTAAAAGCGCCTGGTTCCACTTAGGATATCATCAAGCACACCCGACAGATCACCACCACAAGCAGCAATGTCTTTCACAAACAAAGAGAAGCCAGACACCCTCGTCCTCTTCGACGTTGACGGTACCTTGACCCCAGCCAGACTCGTCATCTCTCCAGAGATGAAGCAGCTCCTTACCGACCTCAGAAAGAAGGTTGTCATTGGTTTCGTTGGTGGTTCTGACTTGGCCAAGCAGGTTGAGCAGCTCGGTGACTCCGTGTTGCAGGACTTTGACTACTGTTTCTCTGAGAACGGTTTGACCGCCTACAAGCTCGGTGAGAAGCTTGCCTCCCAGTCTTTCATCCAGTGGATTGGTGAGGACAAGTACAACGAGTTGGCCAAGTTCATCTTGGGTTACCTTGCTAACATTGACCTTCCAAAGAGAAGAGGTACTTTCATCGAGTTCAGAAACGGTATGATCAACGTTTCCCCAATTGGAAGAAACGCTTCCACTGAGGAGAGAAACGAGTATGAGAAGTTCGACAAGGAGTCCAAGGTTAGAGAGAAGTTCGTTGCTGCTCTTAAGGAGAAGTTCCCAGATGTTGCCCTTACATACTCCATTGGTGGTCAGATCTCCTTCGATGTCTTCCCAACTGGTTGGGATAAGACCTACGCTCTTCAGCACGTTGAGAATGAGGGATTCAAGGAGATTCACTTCTTTGGTGACAAGTCCTACGAGGGTGGTAACGATTACGAGATCTACACCGATGACAGAACCATTGGACACGCAGTCAACTCCCCAGCTGATACCATCAAGATCTTGAAGGAGTTGTTCTTCTAGATTTGAAAGGACTGGAATTGCATCGGAGCATACTTAGACGTTACAGTTTTACTTCTGTTATAAACGATTCATTGTGTTTGTGAATACTTTTTGGCCTCAATTCGAGGTGTTTGAATTATTGTAGTGCTATTGGGTTACAAAGATTTTGAGTGTCAATTTGCCCAGCAATTATCTGTTGTGTCATTGCAGGGTTCCCTTTGGCTGCATAAATATATGGTTGTGATGAAAGATACAACGTGCCACACAGTGTCATTGCCATTGGGAAATCAGGTAAGAAGTCTCACATATGCAAGAACAAGTGCAAATGTACCGGTACACACACCGATCAACCACTGCATCACCTGTGTCTTGACACTATCAATCTGCATCTTCATATTCGCCACCTCTTGATCAATCCTTGTGTCAATTTCCGACATGTGTAACTCGTGCTGTGATCCTTCCTCTCTAATACGTCCCTTCTCCAAGTTCAAATCCAATCTCACACCAGCATTGGCCTTTGTGATTTCCTCCCTGATCCTAGTCTTGGCCTTCTCTAGCACGTTGCGGAGTCGTTCGTTCTCGTGTTGGATCTCAGAGTACTCAGAGCGGTCAATGGTCTGGAGCTCACCACGGAGCTTGGTGAAGTCAACTTTTTGCTGGTACGTGAGCTTCGAGAGTGTCTCCTTGGTGACGAGGTTGGACCCGATGCTGAGCATTCCCTCGTTGAGTGCCTTGGAGACAATGCGTACGACGCCCTCTGACTGTTGCTGTGTGAAACCCTCTCGCTGGAGCTCAGTGACGAACTTGCGGGTGTCGAAGTGGATGGCACGTGAAGCTGCCGAGGAGTGGAGTCGCCGTATTCCAAGTCTGTACATTATGTTTATTTGTTGTGTTGTGTTGTGCTGTTGTAGTTGTTGTTGTTGGTGGTGATATTGGTGGTGATGATGGAGAAGTGAGCTTCCTTCCCCATCATCGGCTTTTCGCATTTCACAGCCAATTTTTTAGTACTACCGCCATCTACTACCATCACCAGAACCACCAGCACAACAACACCAGCATACCCTGAAGACCCTCAAAATGCTGAGGAAGTCCACTGCTGCTGCCCGCTCAGCTAATGTGGCTTTCAGAGCCTCAACCGCCCGTCTGGCGTGTGCTCCAGGGTGCTCTTTCCACACCGCTGTGCCGCTCTTCAACAACAACGGCGGCAAGAAGCCCGGGCTCACAGACCACCAGTTCGACGAGGCAGAGATGATGAGCTCCAGACTCACACAGGAGCCCTACTACGCTAAGAGATCTCCGGAGGATATGCCCGTGGACGACTTCTACGAGCAGGACCCGAAAGGCTCGAGCAGTGAGTACGAGCTCAACAGATTCAGACGGATCGAGGTCATCAAGGGACTCTTTGCCGGTGTGATGACACTATGCGGTATCTTTGGTGGATACTTCGTCTACACGGAAACGCCAGCAATCAAGGCATGGTGGTACGACGATGGCGAGCTCCCAATTGACGTGCCCAAGAAGAAGAAGAGAAAGACGTTCGAGATTCCAGTGATCACCAACCCGAACGACTCATCAGTCCCAGGTCTTTACGTGTGGGGTGACAATTCCAACTACATCGCCTCTATGGACAAGAAAAAGCCAGAAGTACGCAGTCCAGTTAGACACGACTGGTTTGATGGGATGACTCTTGTGAAAGTTGATTTGGGAGAGACTAGTGCATTCGCCATCGATGACAAGGGAGATCTGATCCAATGGGGTAAAGGCTACAATGGAGATACCACACCAAACTACAGTGTGAAAGGCGAACACATCATTGATGCAACAAATACAAGCGGGATCATTTATGCATTGACCAAGAAGGGTGATGTGTTGATCATTCCAGAAAACGTTGAGAGACAAAAGACCCTTGACGGGTTAAAGAAAAGAGATTGGCTGTTCAGAAAGACCACAAAGCCATACAGCAAACTGGACCTGAACATCTTGAACAAAGGTGAAAAGATCACATCTTTGGATTCAGGTAAGGAACATCTCGTGGCATTGACCGATAAGGGAAGAACATTTGTCACATCCACTGGGTTCAAACAGCCAGAGAAATCATATGGTCAATACGGTATTCCGGACTTCTCCCACTTTGCCAAACCACCAAAACCAAACCAATTACATGAGATTGTTCTGTTGAACCAACATATTCAACGCACAGCAAAGGGACGTAACGATCACATTGAACCTCGTTTCATCAAGAAGGTTGCATGTGGTAACTTCCACACAATGGCAATTGATTCAAACGGAGAGCTGTACACTTTTGGGCACAACACATATGGACAATTGGCCCACCCTGTGTCTTATGAAACGCAATTTGTGACGATACCTAAGAAAGTTGAATTATTGGGCAAACACATCCGCAGAGATATGTTCCCTGATGTTCTCGACGTTCACGCTGGTGGTGACACATCCTTTGCTACTGTGAAGCCAGTGCACATGTATCAACTCATCAGAGGTTCCACGGATCCTAAGTTGAGCATAAACGATGAAGAGGCTTTCAGTGTTGGATTTGGTAAGAACCTAAAGGGACAAATCGGTAACAACTTATTCATCCATTCTCAATTCGATCCAGTGAAGATCCGTGAGTTGGCCAAGTTTGAGGACTTCAACGATTCCACTGGTGAAATGGAGCGTGTGGGTGTTAAGGAGTGGTCTTCGGGTCAAGAACATACATTCATCAAGTTGGATAACAGAGATGTTCTATTCTGGGGTGCCAATGACTGTGCCCAATTGGGTAATGGTAAGAGAAACAGAGTACCAAAGCCATCATCCCCACCAGCCATCGTGGAGCCTGGCTACACATTGGAGACTTACAAGGACATCACATTTGTAAACAGACTCCAGCTTAACGATAACCAGCATATCGTTGCCGGTGTGAACAACTCTGCTATTTATTACACAAAGTGAGAGAGGGGCAAGCCTGCGTACCTCGTCACTATATCTAATTCCTCATGTACATATGCTAACTTGGAATCTTTGACTAGATTTCTTCCGAATACTACGGGGTGTCATTGGTCAATTGGTGTGCCTCATCGTAATCAAAAAGACTGTTAACGATGGGGAAATTGTGCGCATTCATATTCTTAACGGCCCGTCACAGAGAATCAGTTATTTCAGTCCAAACATGACGAGCAATCGCATACCAGATGGACGAATAAAGTCAGGCTCGAGTGATTGCTTTTCAGTGTTCACTCAAAACTAAATTTGGGAAAAAACGGCCTCTGTAGACCAAAGAGGTTCCGATCGGTTGATCTGCGGGCTCGAGCGCTGTGCAAAGATTTTGGAAAACATAACCCGGACACCACGAATTTTTTTTTTTGCGAATTCGATTACGAGATTTACCGCGCTCTAAAACCTCTCCAAAGTTCACGACCTGCCCGCGAATTTGTTTGTTGATCGGTCGATCGGTTGATCGGTTGAATCTCGTTTGGCCGTTTAAACGAGTACGCGTCCATAGTCCTTCAACTACCAGAATTCTCCAATCTTAACACTCCAACACATCCACAGCAGAGCTCAATGTCACTCGACTCCGTCCTGCTCATCGGAGGCTCCGGCTTCCTCGGGCTGCACCTGATCCAGCAGTTCTTCGACTCCTCCCCGCGTCCAGACATCCACGTCTTCGATCTGCGCCCACTCCCGGAGAAGCTGCCTAGATGCTTCACATTCACAGCCAACGACATCACATTCCACCAGGGAGACATCACCTCGCCAAAGGACGTGCTCTCCGCCATCGAGAAGTCCCAGTGTCATGTCATCGTACACTCCGCATCCCCGGTCCATGGACAGCGCCAGGAGATCTATGAGATGGTCAACGTGGAGGGAACCCGCAATGTGATCAAAGTCGCACAGGAGGCCGGTGTCAAGGCATTGGTATACACCTCCTCAGCGGGTGTGATCTTCAACGGTCAAGATATCATCAATGCAGACGAATCATGGCCTATCCCAGAGGTGCCAATGGATGGCTACAACAAGACTAAAGCAGAAGCAGAGGAGATGGTCCTCAACGCCAACTCTTTCAAAGATGGATTCCTCACAGTGGCACTTCGTCCAGCTGGTATCTTTGGTCCAGGTGATCGTCAATTGGTTCCAGGTCTAAGACAAGTGGCAGCTGCTGGTCAGTCCAAATTCCAGATTGGTGATAATAACAACTTGTTCGATTGGACATATGCTGGAAACGTGGCAGATGCCCACGTATTGGCAGCTAAGGAGATCTTGGACCCAAAGAAACAAAAGGAAATTGGAGGTGAGGCTTTCTTCATCACAAATGATGCTCCTTGCTACTTCTGGACTCTGGCACGTACAGTCTGGAAGGCTGATGGACACGTTGAGAAGTACAACATTGTCCTAAAGAGACCAGTGGCCATCGTTGCAGGTCACCTCTCGGAGTTCTTCTCGAAACTCAGTGGAAAGGAAGCTGGACTCACACCATTTAGAGTCAAAGTCGTTTGTGCTATCCGTTATCACAACATTACAAAAGCAAAGACAATTCTTGGTTATAAGCCAAATGTATCGCTTGAGCAGGGTATTAAGCTGACTTTGGATTGGATGGATGAGGACAAGAAGTAACATGAATATACACATAAGACGGCCACATTTTGACGCCACTATTTGAGCAATTACAACTACAGTGAACAGAACTAGTCAATCGCTTGTGTATGCACCAAGATGAGAAAAGAAAACAGATACCCGTACAGCTGGAATCGGAAACAGGGGGTGTTACCATAACAGTGGATCAACAAGAAGGTAGAAAACATGACGCATGTCAGAGCAAAGACAGCCACCTCAAGAAGTTGGATGGAAAACCTCAAAAATGAGAGGGAAGTGGGAGCCAAACCCAGTAGCGAAACATATTCACAAAAGCTGATAGGCGGCAATGGCAGCAGCGAAAACAACAACAAACTTGGTACCATTCATTCTACCAATTGTCGAAGCACCACTCTCTTCAATGGTGGAGTTCCCGGAGTGGTTCAATGTGCTGTTGGCATCGATAATGTTGATGACATGCTCCTCAGTGCTGTCGTGAAGATGGAAGAAAGTCTGTGCCTTGGTCTCCTCAGAGGTGTTTGTGATGGTGGACTGGAGAACAAAGTCTGGCTCTTTCTCCTCAACAGGAAGTCTGGAGTTTGGTCTCAAAAACTTGGCAACGTGGGTGTCGTGCTTCTTGAATGGGAGGTTGCAAGCATTGACATCGTTCATGGTCTCACAGTCATCGTACAAGACAGCCAAGAAGTTACCTGACTGGGTGTTTGGGCACAATCCATAACAGTCACGCTTCATACTCTGCAAGGCACAACATTCACAAGCCAAATCATCTGGCTTGCACTCATCCAACTTGGCTAGAACCTCACTCGCACACAGGGTGAGAGTGTCCAACTCGTCACCTTCACAGATGTTCTTCGGGTTTGGGTTGACATAGGCACCGAACTCGCTGGCCTCAGTGTTGGAGATGACATCGGCAGGAGCAGCGAAAGTGAGCACGAGGGCTGTGGAGAGGAGGATCAACTTCTTGTACATCATCTGTGTATGTTGTTCGTGGATGTAGACGTGGGCGTGGAGAGAGAGACAGAGAGAGGGGATGGTCTGGTGAAGCTCAAGGGGAAGCAACTGGTGGCCATCTGAATGAAATGAACTTCGAATGTGATAAATCGCTGGTTTTGTGTGTATTTGTGCACATGTCCAAGTTCTGGTTCCTTCTTCAGCTTTTGTGTCACCTCTCCCGGGCGCTCGGAGTTGAATCCGACTAACGCCGAAAAGTAAATAAGCGTCGTTTCCCCACACCGAGACAAATTGACCCAATTATAACCATTGATCTGAAGCAGCAACTATACAGCACTGTTAGTAAGTCATAAGTCATACATTCACATCTAATATCTCGCCTCCACAATTAGTCCTCTATGTCATCATTCCTGGTTCTGGTCCTCACAAATGATGCACTTGTACTCGCCATGGCTTCCGAGGTTCTCCAGACATGAGCGGTGGTAGCAATGATGACAGTTAAATGCCACAAGGTCAAGGTCTTTATGATTCTCCACATCCCCAGTGAGTCTTTCTCTCTCCTCCCATGCAGTGTACACTTCAGAGTCCAAGTTGCGTCCCCAAATGATTCTTCCACAGGCATCGCATTCAAAGTTGTGAACGGACCAACCTCTCAAGTTCTTCTCAGCTAGCCTCTCCAGGTTCTGATAAATGTTCTCGTTGATGAGTTTCGAAATGACAGTGAGTGTGCTGTTCTCATAAGATAGTGCCAGATAAATCTCATTGGTGAGGAAACGGACATCACCAAGAACGGTGACTTTCACAGATGATGAGCTTAGGAACTGAGTAAAGATCTTCAAGAAAGAACTGTTATGTCTGTTCAAACCGGAGTCGTCAATCTCAATACTGCTTATTTGTGATCTTGTGTTGATCAAAGTGGAGAATAGATCTTGTAGCAGCCTCTTAACGATATCGATAGACTTTGACGATGAGTCTGGAACATCAACCTTCTTCAACTCGTTGACAACAAAATTGATCAAGGCCAGCCACATATCCTCATTCAAAGACAGATCCTTGTTGGTCTTAGTCTGTGTCTGTGGTCCTTCATGGTTACTCAGCTTGATTGCAGTCTGTAGTTGCTTCCAAAGATCACCCTCCAACAATGACAGCTCATCTCGATCTCCTCTCTGAATACATGGGGTCAACTTAGCCATCAGAACTTCCATATATGTCAACACTTCATCCAATGACTCTCTGTATTTCCCATCACTTGAGAACATGAAGACAAGGGCATCAATGCACCCGTTTGAACGGAATTCATCAATACAGTCATACAAGTCCACGTCTGGTCTCTGAGTCCTTTGGATGTAACTCATCAATGACTCCTTCTCAAATTCACACAATGACTTGACATAAGCCGTTCTCATCTCCTTGGACAAATTCACCAGACCATCTGCTTCCAATTTTATCAACGATGATAAGTAAAGATGTCTCAAATGTGTATCCTCGAGCTCAAGACAGAGGGGATGCATGGATGGGACATACTTGTTCAAGATCATCACAATCTTCAAAGTATCATACTCTGTCAATTCTTCGAATTTCTCCTTAACCACTTGATCAAGATTGGCTCTTTCCTTGGATCCCTTCGTTGTAGACTTATAGCATTTCTCCAAAACACCATCAGTGGTATCCACAGAGTTAGCCTTATCAGAGCGTAGCCAAACTTCAAGGACCTTGGAGTACTTCCCATCATTGAGGTACAAGTTGAGCAAGATATCGTTAAAGCCAGCTTTTTCAAAGACCTCCAAGAGCTCTGATCTGTTTGGTGGCTGATAGACCGAAAGCAAGCTCTGTAGACTGAGTTGACAGTCCTCCTTTACTTCCTCATCATCACCGTCGTAGGAGCAAAGGGTCTTAAGTGTGTGGTCCAGTGTGTTCTCGTTCAACCTGATGAATTGGAAGAACTTTGGATAGTTTCTCGCAATGAACACTGAAAGATTCAGATCGTCCATTGATGTCATCCCGTCTCCACTGAAAACCTCAATCAATATCTCAAAAATGAACTGTCTGTTAACTTTCAGCTTGTTCTCTCTGTGAACAATCTCATCGTCATTCAGAAGTGAGTCCTCAAGACACTCATTCATACAAGATAAGAACTGCTTGGAGTCATATAGTGCCAACAAAGTCAAATATGGGAATGCAGTCTCAACTTCAAAAGAGTCATCAACTGATACCACACCATTCGTCAATGTGATTGGGATACCGTTGAAGAGGGCAAAGTATAGTGAGAGTTTGGCATCTGTAGCATCAGGCTCTGGGATTGACTGTTCAGTTGGGTATTGACGGCCAGTAAGAATGTATGCCAAGTATCCAAAGATCTTAGCACAGTCTTCTGGTGCTGGTTCTCCAGATTGTGAGAGCTTGACATCATGGATGAACTCCACAAATGGTGTGATGTAGTCATGGATCAAAGAGTTCCAAATGAATACGTATGAGTCTCTGAGATGATACTTCTTCAGTAATGAAATAGTGAAGTCGATATCAAGGCTCTGGATGTCAAGAAGACAGATGTTCTGCTCCAGGATCTCAACTTTGTTCAATGCGATGTAGTGAGCGACCATGTCCTTGAGAATAATAGGCGTGAGTGTCTTGATTGATCCATTAAGAATGAATGGTTCTAATGCTTCGAAAAGATAATCAATATGTCCATGCTCCCTGAATGTCTCATAAAGTTCTTCGAAAACAACAGACTCAGCCTTGATGGACACCATTGCCCTGATTGAGGTGTGCAAGAATTGTTCAATGATAGCATGTCCTTCCCTTTCCACCATAAGCGGCTGTAGCACATGAGTAGCAGAGGCTTTGATCACGTCAATGAGATACTTCAACACAATGTTATGTCTCACGGCTGGGTCAGGTGCCAGTCCAATGACATCCATGTCGTCTGTAGTTCCCAGGTAGTACCTTCTAGCGGTCTCAATAGCCTTGATGTAGCGACCTTCATTGATCAATTCCAATAGAAGGTCAACCCATTTTGGAACAGACCCAATGAGCATCTCATACTTTCCAACAAAGAACAACTTGCCTTTGAAAGTCTGGAACGAGTTGTTGAGATTATCCGTCAAGTGCTGGTGTGATTCAATCCGGGAGAACAGGTGGTGCACATAGATATGTTTGGACAACAAATCCAACTTTGCGGCAATATTCATCGTTTCATAGCTCATGATCAATAATTGGTGGGATCTTGTCATCATCGAGATCGTGGTTCGGTTCAGCCATTGTACACCCAATATGGATTCATCACACGCCCAACGTTTCTTAGAGTCGAAACTCAACACACCACGGTTATCAGAGCTCACCTCGAGTATAGTGAAGATGTTACCAAAGCAGTAAGCAAGCTTAGCAGGAACATTTGTTCCATCCTTCAGCACAACAGCTGGAAACCAGGCAAGACAGCCTGTCTTCCCCAAAGAATCGTTAACGGCACTTGGCCTTCCAACTTTGAACTGTGTCCTTATTGAGTTGGTGGTGCTCACAACGACAAGTGCAGTGTTTGCCATAATTGCAACAAGTCCCAGTGTGTCCATGTGTTGTACCGAAGTTCCAAGTGGGAGTGCCTCCATATCAAACACGGTGCTTCCATCACTGGTATTGTAATCGTCGTATTTGCCCATCATCCGTCTCGTTGTGATGTTGAATCCCAGAACACCACGGTTTGCCTGATGATACATCACGAGTCCGAACACGTCTGCACTCACCACCACAGTGTGTCTTCTTCCAACGAACGACACTGAAGCGATTGCACACCCCTTCGCATGTGAATCCGTGACGTTGATCTCCTGGAGTTGCTTTGGCACAATGTGCACTTTGGGCTTCAAGGGCGATCTTAGTTCCCATATGAAGACGTCACCAGATTCATATCCGGCAACAACGTGTGTTGAGTCCAGAGAGAGGGCGATTGATGACACTGCACCACATTGTGAGTCGTGTGCCTCCTTTCCTAGCTCTTGAAGAAGGATCTGTCTGTAGTCGAATACCAACACATACCCGTTGGATGTACCAATTGTCAGAACATCACCGGCGGCTAAGCACGTAGACGAGCCATGCACTTCACGAGATGAATTGGATGAGAAGAGTATCGTATTTAGTGTGTTTAGGCGTACCCATTTGAGATGTGTGATCTTCACCTGCTTATCCTTATCATTGGAATCTTCAACGTCATCTTCATCGTCAAACGGGGACCTCACAGAGGCGCCAATCTGTAGTTCTTTGGACATCGCACTGAACTTGGATCTGATTCTCTCATCGAAGCGTCGTGTCTGATACACCGAGGATGTAATTGAGGAATTGGAGGCGAATCCAGGTGATGATGTTAGGAGCTGCCGTGAGGAGATCCTTCCCAAGTTGCCACGACGCGTGGGCGTGTTGAAGGCGGAATTGGACAGGAACGACGCCGTTTCCGAGATGTCCACATCCAGTGATCCTCTGGGTGAGTCGTCCATTGTGTTTTTGTGTGGATTATAGTGTGTATTTGTTGGTTCTGTGGTTGGGTGGGTTGAGCATTCAGTTGGTGACAGCTGTGGCACTTTCGGTCATGTCGGATTTTGGTTACGTAATTTTAGACGCCTACTGTTTATAGATTTGGCAGTGTGGAGATCTAGCACAATTGACACAATTGAGGTACTTGATCTAAATTTTAAGTGAACCAGTATCTACAACTCATCCATATTTAACACCACCAATGTTCTCTTTCATTGTCTATTTTGCCGCAATCATGCGAAACGGAGCTTCTTCTTCTTTGGAGCCTTCTCCTCTTCCTCTTCACCATCCTCACTCTCTGATTCTGGTTCTGGTTCTTTGAACATCACGCTTCTTGTCTTCTTTTTCTTAGGCTGCTCTGATGGTTCGATTTCTTCAGGTTCTGCAAACCCTACTGATTTGGTCTTCTTTAGTGGTGTAGACTCCTTGGTCGTTACCGATGAGGATTGGGCAGATGGGTCGTATTCTTCTTCACTCTCATCCTCCTGAACCTCTTTGACATCTGTCTTTTCTTTCACCCCGTCATCCTTTGCCGCTTTTGCAGTGTCCTTCTCAGTCTCATCCTTATCGTCGTCATCACTGTCGTCGCTGTCATCACTGTCACTGTCTGAGTCTGAATCGGCTTGGTATGACGGCATGATGAGATCCTCTTCAGCTTTCTTCTTGGCTGCCTCAACCTTGGCAATCTCCTC
Organism: Petasospora maesae; assembly: GCA_030563305.1. Taxonomy (NCBI): domain Eukaryota; kingdom Fungi; phylum Ascomycota; class Saccharomycetes; order Phaffomycetales; family Wickerhamomycetaceae; genus Petasospora; species Petasospora maesae. Next base: position 85,852 of record JAKUBT010000036.1, read on the forward strand.
TAATCTTTTCTGCTCTTCCAATTTCTTCTGTTTCTCTTTCAACTCTTCCAATCTGGCTCTAGCCGCCTTAGCACGCTCATCTGTTTTCTCAATCTCACTAACCACAGTGGTTTCCAAATCTTGTAGTTGGCCAATGTTCTCTCTCAACATGATCTTCAAACGTTGTAAATATGGTAATTGGGCAGTTGTGAATGATCCATTTGCCGCCAGGAGCAACTCATGGTAGAACTTGTGAAACCTCTGTCCACTCGATGCCAATGCCTTGAGCTTCTCATCTTGGCTCTGTGCAATTGGTGAAGAAGCCATATCACCACCAGGGGCCCCTGAGATGTTCAATGTGATAGGAACGGGGAAGATCTTACGATCTCTCAGCACATCCACCAATTTCACAATCTTTTGTTGGATTGGAGGTGGGACTTTCTTATAAGCCTGGGTGAGTGCCGTGGGGAAAACTTTTTGGAATGCCTCAATGAACTCTGTACGCTTACGTGCACGCGCCTGTTGTACCACGTCATTAGCCAGGTATATAACTGCAAGCTTTCTGTGCACTGGAGATGAGAACAGATATTTCTCCCACTCGCTAGCAATACGGTCTGCGAATCTGTAATGGAATAGAACCCATGTGGAGGTGGAGACGATTGAGTCCTGTGTCTCCTGGAGAGCATCAAGCTTTGCTCGCAAGCTTGTTTCTGAATATGACATTAGGCTAAGTTGGTAACTAGTCCTTGGTCTGTATGTTTAGATATGTGGAGTGTGCTCTAGCCTTCCAATTGTCCCTGAGCTTATCACCGTTGTTCCTTCCTTCCATGTCCAGCCTGATGTATGCTGCGTACGGTTTTGGCAGTTCCTCTTGGTGTGCGGGTGCTGCTTGGTAATACATTACGTCAGCAGAATCTCGGCAATGGGCGGCTGTTATGATGTGGCGGTGCTTTATCTTGATTCCCGTCCTTTGTGCGGGCCATTTAGCTGTTTGGGAGTGCTGGTGGTTCTTTGTGGAGCTGTGGATGTGCTCAGTACGTTGGTGACACTCAAACGTCCACTTCCCTGGCTGTTAGGCACCGCAGAAGATGGCAATTGGAACTTGCTCAGCCACTGGGCGGGGGCAGCCACAGCTCCTTCGTTAACCGCGCTGGCTCCTTCCATCAACAGCTGAAGAAACCAGGAAACGGAAGGTTGAAGAAGTCTTTTCGACACCTTCAGAGTCTCACACAAACTGTACACAAACTGCACAGAATCCACACACACAACTCCACCACGATGGCCGGCACAGACAGCACCATGGACCCGGTCCCGCTGACACGCAGCTCCTCCACAGGCACCCTCTCCTCCGGTGACCTCCACCACGAGCTCGCCACGCTCCAGTCAGCATCCTCCACCGTGGTCGATGCCGCTTTTGGCCGCTCCATCAACGAGTTCAACCACATCCGCACACTGCCTATCGTCACCTCCCTGTTTAAGAAGGGTGTGTACGTGTTTCCCTCCGAGGATGCGCTGCTCATGTACAAGACCAAGCAGGTGGACTCTGCCAAGGGCACAGGACTCCCACTATTTAAGGCCGTCACCCCATCCGCCCTGGGATTCAAGAAGAACTCTCCGATCATGACATTTTACAAGTACACAAGCAGTGATGATAAGTTCGTGTATTGCCGCGTGTTTGCAAAGAACATGAGGGAGAAGCACGGTGTCACACGGTACACGTTTAGATTCTCGCCCAACGGTAAGGAGGACGAAGACGCAGACAAGTTTGAGATCATCATGTTCTCCGCAACAAACGCCCCGGTTAACGACTGTGTAATCAAGGGTACCAAGCTCAGATGGATCGGCTCTACTCTTTCAGAGCCTGTCAAGTCATTTAGACTCCTGGTGCTAAACAAAGACATTCCATCCTTCTGTGATGATATGGATCCAACTGACCCAGTTCCAGGTTCTGAAGGTAAAGTTGACTTCACACTCAAATCCACAGACTTCCCACCATTGGCAAGATTTGTGGAACACATGTCAGGAACTAAGCCTGGACTGGTACAGACGGCTGATATGAAGATCATCGAGGTATTTGAAGGAAGCACCAGTAAAGACAGTGTATTTGACGTGCCAGAGACCTCAAACATCACGGTGTGTATGGCACTGCTTCTTGATGAACAGAGAAAGAACATGGGCAACACAAAGAGTTATGATACAACCATGTTTGGTTGAGTGATCATTCATACACAACTTACTGGTACTCCAGCGAGTTTCATGACCCTTATCGTATGTCATCATGAACAACTACATGAACTAATTTGTCTTTAATGTTAATGCACTCTCTACTTAATTAATATAAACCATGTCCACTGTAGCTACAATCTGATTTGATTAATAATATATTAAACAACGAACAAGTAGTGTCTTAAATTTGTTGGAACGATAAACCAAGTACCAGTTAAGGTCTCAACATCAGGAAGAGGCCTGGAAGATATTGATGATGCCACAACCATCATGACAAATACACCATGGCCAGTCCCTTTACCAAGGCAATCCAACAAAAAGAAATCAAAAGATATAAACGACAAAGAAGTGGAACTATATAACATAGTGTTTGAAAAGAGGAAAAAGATAAATCAGCTCATAACAGGTCATCAGGCATTTTGTGTTCTTGCTTCACATACAAAACAAAACTTATTTGGCAGTCTGTGTGACATACACAATGTTTGTAAGTGTTGTGGTGGTGTAAGCGCTGACGGCATCTGTTCCACTGACATAGTATGACTCGTACTCATCATCGTCATAGTAGACCTCACAGACTCCATCGTTGGTCAACGTTGTGTATCCAGAGATCAATGAGGACAAGTCGTCATCACCAGCGGTAGATGATGATGTAACTGGAGCTGGGGTGATTGTGGAGGATGTTGATGATGAAGTCTTGGTGGTTGATGGAGAAGCTGTTGTAGCAATTGTGGATGATGGGGTGGCTGAGGTTGACGACGGGAGGATCGATGTAGAAGAGGATGAAGTTGTGGTTTCCACAGTTGAGGATGAAGATGTTGTAGATGTGGATGTCTCAACAGGTGCTGATGAAGTAGTCTCTGGATTAGCCGATGAAGATGTGGTCTCAACAGCAGAGGAAGATGTAGTCTCAACAGCAGATGAAGAAGTCTCAACAACAACAGAAGAAGAAGAGGACGGCGTTGTGGTTGTGGTCTCAGCTTCTGTGGATGATGAAGATGTGGTGGTCACAGGAACAGTAGTGGCTGGGATTGTGGAGGCCACAGTGGCAACATTAGTGACAACCTTACCAGAGATGGTCTCAAGGTAGGTAGATGTGTAAACCAATGTTCTGGCTGGTCTGATAGTGGAGACAACCTTGGATACAATGTATGTGGTACCATCAATAACAGTCAAAGTTCTGGTTGGATCAGCATCCTTGTTGACAGTGTTGATTGTCGTCACGGAGTCAGATGTGGAAGCCTCTGGAGTGATCTGAGCACTAGAAGAAGTAGAGGTGGAGGTGGTTGGTGAAGAGCCAGCCTTCTCGGTGATCCAAATAGTCTTCTTTGGGTGAACAGTGGTGGTACTGGTGGAAGTGTACTCAACGGTGACAGTGGACTGATCCTGGGTGATAACAGTGGTACCAGTGACGACATTCTCCTGCACATTGGTAGCAGTCACAGTGTTGGTAGTAGTTGGCTCAGCAACACCAATAGTAGCAGAGTCATTACCATCTGTAGCCAAAGCAATGGAAGAGGTGGCTTGCTGGTTCGAGCCATCAACGTTGACAACGTCATAGGTGAAAGTGGAAGCAGAGTCATCAGCGATTGGAACTGGGACGGCGGCAGCGAGGGCCAAGATGGCAAAGGCGGAGAGAGTCTTAGCGAAGAACATTGTATCGTTGTATAGGTTGTATGGTTCAAAGAACAAGAGAGAAGTCGAGTTGCAAGTTTTGCGGTGTTTGTAAAAGAGTGAATGGGCACGTTAAGTGTTGCGTGGTGCAAATGAAAGACAGTAGTTGGAAGTGCCGGGTGTTGTGTCGAAAAGAGTGACTGAAGTTAGATGAACTTTCTCTTAGATCTTTGGAAACCAGATGGTATCGATCGTGTTTGGTGTCGTATGTGTGTGTGGTGTGAGACGGAGAGCAGGGGAGAGTAGTTGGGAAACGAAAGATCCAGAGAGGGGGGAACCTCCGCCTCTTATACCGGAGGCCAAGCCAGCACACTTGCTGCCTCAGCTACCAGCCACTCATCGTGCCTCGGATATTGGAACAGTAAACACCCTGTCTCAAGATCCAGCAAGGATGTACCGAGATCCAGCACCAAAAACGTTGTTGTGGTTGGTTTGTTTACGTTTCAACCGCTGCGAGGAGGTTGGTTTGTTGATCCACCCGCGAAAACAGTTCGCGCAAAAATGGCGGGGCAGCCTTCCGTATCGGTGCTCGGATCTGATGACTAAGCCAAAAATACAGGGCTCGCAACCGTCACGTGCAAGCAATTCACCCGATTGGGAAGATCCCGAGATTCGGGCTGCATGTGCCTGCCCGCACGACTTTACACGCTTCACTCTACACGCAAACACGGCTCCACGAGGCGGACTCGGATCGACCAAACACCTGGATTCCGCACTAAGGTACTTGTCAAAGTCTGAGATCTGAGGTTGTGATCTGGAATTGAGACCGTGAATCCTAGATTTGCTCTAGTGCTTGCATGAGGTCACATCACCCTTCTGTGCGCGCTGCTTTAGATCAGATCTCCTGTTTGGATCAAGATCCCATCATGTCGAACCACAGATGCACCGCGTGGCTGTCACTAGTATCAGCTACCAATACTCAATCAGCTCATAGAAGTTTTCGTGTATCTCATTATTACTCATCAGCAGTGTAAATTAGTAGCAGTAGCAGTTGTGCAGCTCATACATATGAGCATTCAGTTGATCCCTTAGTCAACCTCATGAGTTGTTTGTTTCACTAGCAAAGTGGCCTGGAAAATCTTCAAGAGTGTTGTCGTCATTTACTGGATCTTCAGTTTTGCCCTCATGTGGAGAGGCCGTGGTTGCAGCAGCTCTGGTCTCGTCAACCTTCTCCTCCTTCTGTCCCTTAGTGGCGTCAGCTTTGATAGATTTTGAAGCAGGCTTGGGAGCGGCAAGGCCATACTTCCTTCTGATGCTGTCAATAAGTTGGTCGTCAATTCCAGATCTATCATCTAAGAGTCCGATTGCCCCTTTCAAGTGCAGTGAGAAGAAGAAAAGCTTGGTATAGAATTGCATATGGTCATTGACGTTGCGGTCGGTGGATGTTCTCCTCTTCTCCTTCAATGCTCTGCTGTAAGATCTCACCAAATACTTTGGGAAGCGGCCGTATGAGAGACGATATTGGCATATTTCACATAAGTCATCTCTGTTATCATCTGTTACCACTCTGGAATAGTCAATCTTATCCTTTGCTAATTCCTTGTCGTCATCGATTTCTCCAAATATCAAGTTATCCGCCGGCAGGTTGTGCTTCTCCGTGAGACCTTTGGAGTTGGCACTGGACACCTTCTTGGTCACTGAACCGCCATTCAAAGTATTCGCTCCCATATCACCAGCTTTGGTGGACCCATCCACCTCGATGGCTCTCTTGGCGGGCTCTGATCCCCTCCTGACTGTTCTCTTGATTGACCTTCTGTTGGAGTCCAACATCGCAGCGTCTAGTAACTCTTCATCCTGCTGCAATACATCAATCAAATTCGAGAGAAGAGAAGGGCATCCAGGCTGGAATATAATGGGGAGGAAGACACGGAGGAAGGTCTTTTGTGCGCATACACTCTCCTTCAACAATCTGCGTGTCAAATCGGAGTCCTGGCACATCAGTTCGTACATGATCGATGCAGCGTCAAGCTCACAGCGAAACAATCTCACATCAAGCTCTGTAGCCAGGAAACTCTTCCCATCCGAACCCGCGTCACTCTTCCGTAAATGCTCCAGAATGTCTGCACCTGTGATCTCTAGGGGTTTCGGTGAAGCTGGTGTTGGCTTCTCTGGTGCCTTGTTGTCCTTAGCGCCATTCTTCTTCACCTCCTTGAGCTGCAAGTTCAAGATCGCCAACGTTCTGGAGTAGATGGGGATGCGCTTGAGGCGGTACATCTGGACGGTTTGAAGCGAGCTTGTCATCGACTTGGGAGCCACTTTGCGTTCGACTTCCAAAAGCATGTTGTCAAGGGCGATAGAGCACGACTTGTCGTCTTTGAAGTTTGCCTGGGGCTTGGAGGTGGAGTCGTTTTCAAGGAGGGTGATGAAGTCAGCGTAGAGCATGTTCTCCATGGCCTTTTCCGTGGTGGGTGTCATTGTGTGGCAGTTTTCACCTTATGATCCACTGTGGGGCCTTGTTGGGTGAAGCGCCCTGGCAGAGCAGGTGATCCAATGGAACTTTGTAAGGAGGAGGTGGTGGTGGAAGGAGGGAGAAGATGGCAGCTTTGGTAATCTCTGGGGATCGCGGGGTCTGCAACATGAACAAGCACTGTTGACACATCCGTCAAACACGGCGGCTATAAAACAACTAATTCCTACGGAGTGTGAATGGATTAATAGACTCGTGATTCGTTGCAAATTATTTTCAAATTCAATGCTTGAGGGTTCTCTGCTTCTCAGCGTTCTGCACAACCTTCTCCTCCACGAAGAGACCCTTTCTCTTTCTGATGGCGGTCATGTACTTTCTGGCAACGTTCTCACGCTCAGCCCACTCTCCCTGATGCTCCAGCTCCTCTTCGGTGGTAGGCACCCAGAAGGGATCCTCGTCAATGACCTCGAACCCGGAGAACACCAGCTGTGGCTGCGCAGCTCCAGACGTCTTCTTACGGATGTCCTCCGAGAAGCCAAACGCCTCCACCACGGGCAGCGTGGCGACAATCTGGAAGAACGGCGTTCCCTCCTTCATCTCCTCGCTCATCACCTGGCCACGCCTCTGCTGGATCACCGAGTACACCTTACCCAGAACCTCGGCGGATGCCTGAACGTCACATGTGTATGTGGCAAGCATCAAACGTGGGGACCAGTCGAGGAAGCACTGGTGGATGTTGTCTCTCGTCACAGTGGTGAGTCTTCCCAGCAGGTTGGCAACGGTGGCCTCCGGCTCGATCTCCTTCACTTCCTCAATGATCACAGCCATTCCCTGGACAGGCTCGTTGGCAAGTGGTCCCTGCTGTGTGGCCAGCTGGAATCCCATCGTGATAGCGTTCTCAAATCTGGTTGAAGAAACTTCAGTTGGGGCAAAGGTCTTCTTAAATGAACCACCACTTGAGTCCAGCAAGATGTTAGAGCCAACACGCTTAGGACCGAAGGCAGTGATACGTTCAATGACACCTTCCCAGGTCTCCTTGTTCTTAGTATCCTCTGCGAAAAGCTCAGCAAGCTTCTCCTTGAACGAGGCAGCATCCATCACGGCGTTAGAACCTCCGTCAATATTAGCAGCGTCATCCTGGTCTTCCTCTTGCTCGGCCTGCTCACGGCGCTGTTTGTCAATCTTCACAAGCTTCTTGACAGTGTTCATGTTCTCATTGAAGAAGTCTGTGACACTCTGTGGTAATGGAACTGTTCTGAGTCTGACATGAACTTCACCAAGATCAAACTCATTGACACTTCTCCCAAGTTCTGGCTTCTTAGGTGGGTTCAAGTCTGATGTCTGGATAAATGTTTCTCTGTATGGAATGACTGGTTCAGAAGCCTGGATCTCAATACCAGCAAATCTCTCCTTCAAATCTTTCAAACACCGTTCCAAATGCAATTCTCCAGCAGTGGCAAGAATGTGCTCACCACTATCATCCAAGAATATCTCTACACAGGGATCAGCAAGGTTCAACAACTCCAAACCTCTCTCCAGCTTATCCATCTGAAGTGGGTTCACTGGTTCCAATGCAACTCTAACAATAGGAGGAGCAGCAAGAGACACACCAGCCAAGTTGACACCAGTAACACCAGGCTCGATCAAGGTTCCGTTCTTCAAGAGCTTACCAGCCAATCCACCAATACCAGCAATGTTACCAGATGGAACCTCATCCAATGGGACAAGTTCCTTACCCATGAGCAAGTAAAGTTCCGAAATGGTGACGGTCTGAATGTGCTTTGTTGGCTCAGTTGGATCATACTTTGGCTCCAAGACACTGAGTTGTTGCCCAACTTTCAATGTGCCACTGTAGACTCTTGCAAATCCAATCAGCTCCTCCGACTTCAGCTCAATTTCCTCTTCTTCCTCTTCCTCATATTCAAACATGTCGAATGGGTCCTTTGCGATCTTGACAACCTTGAACTCATCAGCAAGCTCATCAACTGCAGAGTCACCTTCGAGGATCTTGGCCTGTTCAGCAGCCTTAAATGCAAGCTCTCTGGCACGCTTACCCCTCTCCATTAGTTCATCCTGTGTCATTGCTGAGCGTGTGTTCTTTGGAAGTTCCTCCTCCGGAATTGAAAGAATCTTAGAGACATATGCACTGGCTGGACCTGTGTTGTCACATGCAAGCATTGCTTCTCTCAACTTTGGATCAATGAGCTCATGGTTTGGTGCAGATTCCAAGATCGTTGGAATTCTCTCATGTTGTGACGTGAGTGGAGATGGGAGTTTCTCTGTGACTGTCAAAAGCACTGCTGATGAGACAGGCAGCCATTGACCCAAGATCAAACTTAGAAGGTTCTTGTTGTCCTTGGATCTCAAATCTCTTGGGAGAATTTTGATTCCCAATTTGCTAATGATCTTCTCGAGCTTCTCCTGGTCCTTTTCAATGACTGTGTTTTGGTAGATGGTCCAGATAGAATCCAAAACAAATTGAACAAACATTGGCTTGAGTTGTCTTCCCTTGAGGCCCTTACCGGTAAGGACCTTCTTGGTCTTTGGATCCATATAGAAGTCACCCCATAGACATTTCTGAATGGCTTCTCTCTTGAACCCATACAAATTTTCCATGATTCTAGAGAACTGACTGATGTTGAACCCCCATCCATCAATGGCAGATGCAAAGATGACATTACTCTTAGCTGGGTCGAAATAGAGGTCCTGGTCATCAGTCTCAACAAATTCCACGTTATCTCCAGTCTTCTCGAAGTTCTCTCTGTATGCGTAATCGGCAGCCATTCTGTCACCAGAGAAGAAAGATCCAATGACAGAGTTGACCTGCTCGATGATTTTCTGTAAATGCTGATAAGCCTCCATTGGCGAGAGCTTCAACTCAACAATGAGACGGTCAATCTTATTGAGCACAAGGACCGGTTTGAGCTTATCAATCCAACATTGTCTCAAGACAGTAACAGTCTGGGAGCAGACACCTTCAACAACATCCACAAGCACAACTGCACCATCACAAAGACGGGATGCAGTGGAAACTTCCGACGCGAAATCAATATGACCTGGGGAATCAATCAGATTGATGAGATGCTCTTTGGCGATGACTTCTCCGTCTGTCTGCTTATGCAGCACTCTGAAGTACAATGAGATAGCGGAGGATTCCATGGTGATTCCTCTTAGCTGCTCGTCTGGACGGGCATCGAGGTATCGTACTTTACCAGCAAGTCTTTGTGAAATGATACCATTTGATGCCAAAAGAGAGTCGGAAAGAGAGGTCTTACCATGGTCAACGTGGGCAAGGATACAGATGTTGCGGATTGACTCCGGTTGTTTCTGCAACTCCAGCAGTTTGGTGGGTGTCACCTTCATCTTGTGTTCTCCTGAGGTGTTGAGAGCGTGTAGACGGTGGCAAAGGTGCGTGTTCCCTATTACTTTCCCTAGGCGGAGAAGATGGTGCCAAATTTTCAGCTAAAAGAGATCCGCGGGTGACTAAGCGGCAAGTCACGTGATCACTTTCAAGATTGACTCGATGCGAAACGTAAACACAACTTTCAACTTTCTCCACAACATCAACAGCAAGAAACAAGGCGCCTCCACACAAACTGCGCACATTGGCGACCAATTGAGATGACGTCTGACTGCACGGTGGTGCTTATGTCCCAGCTGGCACCGGACAAGATCGTCTTTCTCTCGCTCATCGCCGCGTACTGCGCTGGAATCCTTCCAAAGAAGACACACAGACCGCTCCTTGCCACGATTGTGCGGTACATTGAGGGCCCCTCAGTTGCACAGGATGATGCCCACTACGTGGGAATACCAACTCTCAAGGAGATTCTCAAGAATATCAGAGATGCATGTGTCAGCAACGACCCCGAAAACGGCGTGCAGCACGCTGATGATATCGAAGTGAGGGTTCTTCACGCGTTATGGACAATCCAGTCCCTTGACTCACTTCAGTCCTTCACAACACGAGCAAAGATGTTGCTAGTACGGAACTTGGACGAGGGGAAAACAATGATGGCCAGTCTTCCGCCAGACTCTGTGCCCTCGTACTTATTGACACGCAACAGTTTCTTGGGCCGATTCGTACACTCTTCTGTTCAAGCCTTCGAAGCCCTTGAATTCGACAAGGCGGACCAGCTTTGGAGATCTTTTGTGTCATTCAGAGAAGCAAGCAAAGATCTCTGGATCAAACGAAGTGGCAATGGTGGAGAACTACCGAAGCATGACCTTTTCGGACCCGCCAGCAAAGGCGATGATCCTAGCCTCTTGAAGTCATTGATGAAGAGACTTGAAGTTGGCCAAGAGGCCAAAGAGACCATGCTGGTAGCACAAGAGGATCTCTCGAGGTTGGTCCATTATCAAGTTCACATCTTTGAAACCTACGGAACACCCACTCATCCTGATTTGAAGAGCATATTAACTCGGATGTCCCAAGCGGAAAAGGGAAAGGTCCCGTCAACTCATTACATCACCTATCTCGAATGCCTTCGAGATGCAGACTTTGAAGGATCATTTAATGCACTACACAGATACTTCGACTATATGATGAGCAACAGATACACAGCATTCTATCATTACGCCCTTTTGTCGCTTGCATCGTTGTATGCCGCTTTCAACTGTGATGGAGAGGCGATCAGAGCCGTGGAAGAGGCCATCTCCGTTGCTAGAGAGAACAAAGACATGGCATGTCTCAACTTCTTACTCACTTGGGTTTTCAACTTCTTGAAAGACAGACCGCATCTCAACCATGAGTTCTATGTCTCCAACGATCAACTTCTCCAGTTCTTGAAATCAAAAGCTGGTGAATCTTCCAGCTACCTCCATTCAGCGGCCTACCAATCGGACGCAGTCCAGTCGATGCTTCAAGGAGGATCATTGAGTTCCATTTTGGAATCCTTGACCAAGGCATCTTATATCGCACTCAATGGAGACAGCAAACCCACAGCTTTCATAAGTTATTGCAACTTGGCATCTGCTTTCTGGTCCCGCTGTGGAAACTACGACTTGGCTGATGTTCATTGTGATATTGCCCTTGAATCAAGCACATTCATGGCACAAAAAGTTGATATCATGGTTCGTCGTGCATACTTGGAGTTTGGAGTGGGTAATGTTGAAAGGTGTTTTGCCATTCTTGATGAGCAAAAGGCACTCGTTGCAGGTGATGTGAGACTATCTAAAAGTCTTGTTATGCACAGGCTCATTCTTCAATCGAAGCAGAGTATACGTATGTCCAGATACAATCTTGCTGAAATTTGCATTGCAAAGTTGGAAGCACAAGAGATTGTCAACATTGATTGTGAAGGTGAGCTTTCTTATCTGCGTGCCTTGCTCAATATCAAATTGGGAAATCTTGACAACGCATTTGACATCATCACACACAAGCTACAAACATTTGCAGACAGATCAACAAACAAGTATTGGTTTGCCAAATTTTCGATATTGAAAGCTTCATTGTTGGCAGAGAGTCCAAAGGCATCCCGGGCCCTTTCCATTGCAATTCAGAGTCTCAACACATCAGCTACAAGCGGCTATACACTACTTGCTCTTCACTCCATTATTGTACTCAGCAAGGTTCTTGTATCATTAGGCCAGTTTGATGATGCTAAGGAGTTACTTCTCGAGTCATTCCCAAAGTTTGAAGAATGTGGTGATGTTGAGATGAAGTCATTGGCATACCAGGCAATCGCTCAAGTTCTGATTAAGGCGTTCAAGACAACACAAGGAACCAATGAAGAGAAGATTGATGCCGTGACTCTTATCATACAGTATTTGGAAACTGCTGTTGACGGATTTAAGAAGATTTCCAACTACGAAGAGATATACAAGTCATTGAACTTGCAGTATGATATTGGTCTCGAAATCTCACACCAGGAGATTATGCAACACGCTAAAGAGTCGATGGAAAAGATCAAGACCAAACTAGATGATGAGTGTACTGCTAGTTACTGATAATTAACGAACTAATGAATTTAAACAACTCAGTAGACTTCCATCTAGAGACTTATGAGGAAGTGCGTCTACAAACTGTCCAGCATGTTATGATTTAATGTGTCTACAGAAGATGTCAATATTACATAAGGAACTTTTGTACATAAACAACCACATAAACATATAGCAAGTCGTTTAAATGAAGGTCTCGTATGGGACTGGGGCAAGAGTCTGTGGAACGTTGCTCTGGGTAGAAACAATTCTAGCCTCTCTTGGCTTGATTGGCTGTCTCTTCAACTGAACTGGCTCACCCTTGGCCTTAGCCTCGGTTCTCTTAGCAGCGTTGGACTTAACACGGTCCAAGAACTCCTGACGACACTTGGAGTGCTTGATGTGCTCAACTCTCAAGTTGACACGCTTCTCGATGTAACGGTTACCGACCATCTTGTTGATGATGACACCAACGGAGGACTTGGTAACGTTGTAGACGATACCGGTCTTACCGTGGTAGTACTTGTGTGGCATACCCTTCTGGATAGAACCGTTGGCCTTGATGTCAACAATGTCACCGACCTTGTAGATCTTCAAGTAGGTAGAGAGTGGGATGGTACCTCTCTTCTTGAAGTCACGCTGGAAAGCGTAACGAGTACCAGATCTGTAACCACGACTAGAATAAAATGTTAGTTTCAGGTTCAATAAATCAAGATGGGAGTGTTCAATAATTGTCTGTCTTCTTCTAATGCTGTCATGTGTTCCTTCCTCCCTGTTTCTATTCTTCTGCCCCCTTTGGGTTGTTGGTTCAATATATCCCTGGTGTAAAGATTGGCTTGACGAATTTCGATATAACAACGGAACAAACTTGTGTGAGCCTCTGCATTCTTTTGCTTCGGTGATGAGAGTACTGAATTCTTTCGATTATTGAAATGTTGCGGTGTCCTTCTGATCCTTCGATATGGTGTTGTTGCATTTGACTTCCTGGCTTCACGGACACAGCCTGAGGGCTGGACTTTCTGTAGACGAGCGGTTCCAACACAGTCGAATTATTGAACATCCCTCTGAACTCGTTTCCACGTACGATTTACCCATTTTTGCTGTGTTTTGTTGATGGTGTAGAACCTCTTCTTAACCGTGCACAGAGAAACCTTCAACAGATAAATTTCAACTTTTTCCTGCGCGCCAGCCAACAGACCGCGAGCTCTGAAAAAATGTTTGTGGTCCGGGTGCGAAATAAAGTCACGTGCAAGCCCTAAGAAAAACTGAAGCCCTAGCCATACTTAAGCACGTAATTCGCGAACACCGAGATTAGGGCAGCCACACACGCAGTTGCAGGCACGGTCACAGATTTGGGTTCGCGAATTGTGGTGTCCGGTTGTGTCACCCCGGACTTTGGCCGTTGGCGAGCACGCGTATAGCAGATGCATCTGCAAGATCTCCATGCGTCTTCAGCTATTTGTGTTCCAACTTCCAAGGAGCAAGGATATCTGCTACAGACTTTATAGAACAGGGTTAGAGAAGAATGTTTTATTGATGTTGTTTGGAGGCTGTTGCCAAGTCACATATAGGGACAACAGAGGGACGGCCGTGTGCACACTGGAAGGGCTGTTTGCATTGTGTCAACTCACGCACAAGAAGCACACATTCCGAATGAGACAAAGGGTCTCCAAACATAATAGCAGAGCGGCATGCTTTGCTGTTGATAAGTTGTATCAATATTTGTGGCATAGCTTGTACTGAGAGCCACCAATCCTCAGGTATACTGCGAATCTTGATATTGGCCTCGAGATCATGGAGATACTGAGTAATCGACTTGGCAATGAACGTGTTGTCACCATCCACTTTGACATGCATGATCTCAGGTAAGTGGGTGATCTGGACCTCGTTGTCCTTTGAAACATTTGGTTTGAAATGGATACCCCACTGATTAAGCTGTGCCTCATGTTGCTGCATCAGCAATCTTGTAGAAGCGTCAACCTTCATGAAGACCGGATTGCCTCTCATTGCTACTGCCAACTCTCTTGATGGATCCGTTGCGCAGTTGTGCAATTCCTTAAAGAGCTCCTCAACTTTCACTCTCTCATCGGATGCGTGTTGATCCATCAAATACAAGGATGATGCGTGCTTCAACAAGATGAACTTGGTATCAACTTGCGAGACAACAGTGCACTGCGACAAGAGGTCTCGATCAATGTTGACATTTTGGAGCTCCTCCAAAGTAAGTTCATGGTCATTATGACAAGGCAACACAAGTTTTGGATCACTGGAAGGGATGAGTCGCCTTCTCTTCGCCAACTGCTCCACGGTGTGTATATCTGTTGTTCGGCCCTCAGTTAGGTGGGAGCTCGTACATGGTTCAACAGACATCATGCCATTCAACTCCTTCTCTCTCAATGCCCCAAGTCGAATTTTTGATCCAACTGCAAATACTGCTGACTTTTTCTTAGTCATGGAATGATCGTCATTGTGTATCATGGCCTTATCACTGCTCGGAAGCTTTCGAGTGACGCTCTTCCCATTCACCTTCTGCATGAAGTTGAAAACACAGAGGGATATTTGCGTGTCAATTGATTTATCCTCCATCTCCAAAATCCCTGTTTTGTTCAGTCTTGCCTTTCCTGGATCAGATGTATCAAATCGAAAGACAAAGATAGGATACTGTCCAAATGTATTCCCCACAACTGTGGCAGATCTTCGGATCCTCTTAGAAGCTGGCAATGATCCAGGTACAGATTCGAGAGATGATGGATCAGAGCTTGACGATCCAAACCCCAGCCTTTCTAGCTGTCGATTAATGTCCTTTTGAGTGCTCTCATCGTTGACAAGTAAACCGTTCAGAGATATGAACTGGTGTGATTTTGTAAGAGCTGGGCGCATCCCCATGAGACATGTCATCTTCGTGCCTTCATAATTGGTTTTCATGAATACAGAACTTCCATGGATATTCACTCCGTAAATTGAGTTTAAGCTCTCCTCCCAAGCCTTGCCTGTATCCCTGGACCCGTATACTTTGGCAATCAACTCATCTCTTGAGCTCCCAGAGATCACCTTGCGAGCGGTCAAGTCAATTTGGTTGTTGATGATTGTACACTCAAGAAGCCACTTTCGTATTTCACCAATCACCTTTGTTTCGGGTAGTTTCTGAAGAAGTTGACGACGGGCAGGAACGTTGTTGAATAAGTGTTGGACTCTTACTGATGTTCCATTTGCCCCAGTGATTGCCTTCGCATCAGGATCCTTCGTTTGGTCGAGCTTCCTCGGTCCAATGAGCTGCACTCCATTATTCAATTGTGTGTAGAATGTACTGTTGTATTCCTGAATTTTGCTTGCTATGGTCAATTTGGAAACAGCCGCCATGGCGGCAAGTGCATCTCCTCTGTATCCAAGAGTGCGGCCTGAGGTATCCTTGGAAGTGTGGCCCGTCAAACACGCAGCAGTAAGGTAATCAGGGTTAATTCCATCTCCATCATCGGTGACAGTGACGGACAAAGTTTGAATATCAATGAGAACTGAGATATGTGTTGCATGCGCATCGAGCGCGTTGTGGAGGAGCTCTCTGACGACATCTGACAACGATGTTATGACTGTGTGTGCTGTGAGAGACTTGGAGACTGCGGCATCAAGCGCCCGGATCCGACCTTTGCCTGGGCTCATGTCTCCATGTTCGTGTTTGGGTAGTATCGCAGAGGTCCTTGTGGTGTTGGCTTGTAGATGACGCTTGTGTGCTTGTTAGCTGTTCAAGGAGAAAGTGTGGAGGAAGTGATTAATTTCAGAAACGCGGACTAGCGAAATGTAAACAAAGTGCCTGCCTTCTTCTTCAGTGCCCTCACTCAAGGGTACCCGGCTACTGCCACGCCACATCACGTCAGAAGCTCAATGAGCACAGAGAGGGTCATCCACCCACGCCAGCGCATTGTCAAGCTACGGGGACACGGCTCAAAGAGTGCGGTCAAGCGCTCTGCTGGACCATCCACCCCACAGCGGCCATCCACGCCGCTATCAGTGTCTCCACAGGACTCAGAAACACAGCCGCCTGACACGACTCTTGTGCCCGAGAAAGAGTCTGACGAGTATCTTCAGCAACTCATACGCAAACAGCTATATCCCAGTCTCAATTGCAAGAACTATCGAGACGTACTGCCTGCCTTGACATCCTCCACGGCGGTAGACACCCAACTCTACGCTATCATTGGCCTCTTATTCCGCAGCTTCATTCACAGGTGGTACAAGAACATCACCAATGACACAGAATTTACAATGGAGCTTGTCTCCACCATATCACACATTACGAGGTCCTTGGAGGCAAGGCTTCAGCAGATTGATGCCATGGAGTTATTGCTTGACGATCTTCCCTTGATACTTGATGAGCACCTTAAGACATACCGCAAAGTTTTGAAAGAGCTTGGGTCTTCACTACTACCTTTTGACACCATTGACTCTGGATTTGACTATTTGAGCAACCACAAAGCATTCACAAGTGACCCAGCGGATAGGATACTTTACATGAAGCTCTTATCAAACAATTTGTTGGAAAGGCTCCTCTCTCCAGATGATAAGAAGTCCGAACTCGTCAAGAAGTTTGTTGGAGCGCTTCTTGGAGACATGCTACTAAACATCATCACGACTAAGATATCACAGCCTTACCAAATATTTGAGATCCTCACAGCCATCTGTAAGGCTACACTAGGTGATGAGAGTAAGAATGTGGGAGAAACGAAGGAATGTGACACATCACCTAAAGAGTCGCCAAGCTGGGGCTCAACTGCTATCACATCAACGATATCGTCTCTCAGTCATTTCATTGCCGATACGACATCTACTACTGTACGAAACACAAGAAGATCATCCCAAAAACCAGTGTCCTCACTTCATATCTTCTCATTCTTGAACGACCTCTTCCTTATCAGTGCACATCGCCCCATACTCCACTCCGTTTTCAAGACCATTTCACCCATTTTTAAACATGAGAAGATCAATCATATTTTGTGTAACTTGATTCAGAACAAGCTTATAAAGCAGGTATGTTCGGGCTCATTGTTTGCAAATGCCATAAAGGCTGGGAGAAACAACTTGTTCCCCACAGATGAGGATATGGGTCCTCCACGTATAGAGCCAGATCTAGAGGAGTTTGAACAGATCAGACAAGTCACCAAGGACCATTTGCTATTGGTCTGTAAGAAGTTCAACCTTGTCTCATATTTGTTGTTGGCAACTCGTAATGATGAATTGGATGGTGTTATTGATGATTTCTTGACCAGCTTTGAACATCCGAGATTGAATGAGCATCTGATCTTCAAGATAATCGATCATCTGGTACTTAGACTATATCCTGAACTAACAGAAGGGTTCAAGGGTTAGGGTGTGAGCTGGTTCTTAAGTTCTGTCATGCTGCATCAATATACATTGTCCATATATTCTCAGTGTATCCAATTCATGCATTAACTTTGGTGATTCATCTCTTTCCTTTCGGTGGTTTCCTCTTCTCTTCATCTCTCTCTTTCTTTTTCCTTTGTCCTTCATTCGGTGGTATCGTATAAGAAGCTGACACTGCTTCAATATCCTCAGAAAATGGTTGCCTCGACTTTCTTATGGACCCTCTCTGACTCTTCTCCCATTCTTTGAGTTCAATCAATCGGTCACCAAGTCCCTCCTCAAATCTTTCTGTAAAGTTCTCCAAGATATCCTTGATTTCCTCACTAAATTCACCTTCCTCGTTAACAAACCCCTCCCAGAGGGGCTTCGCAAAGTGCACTGGAATAAGTGTAGGATCATATTTTAAACCTGTTCTGACATTGATGTATGCTGAATGGAGACCAATTGCGCCGTTGAGTGATTCGTTAATGACAGTCCCTCCAAACGATGCGTCGTTCATCAGAGGTGCATGGAGATGATGCCAAAAGTGTCTTCGTATCTGATTCTTCTTTCCTGTAACCAATTCCACCACAGCCGCTTGGTATCCATTAACAGCAGTGTCAGTCAATATAAACCTCGTTTCCTCTTTGCCTTGAAAATTCGTGTCGATGATGCCTCTCTTCCTAGAGTCATCCCAGAACTCAACCGTCTCAGGTGAAGGGTTGAAGTCCTTCAGCTCAATCAAAGCAACGTATCTCCTTACAAACTTGTATCCATTGTTTCCTCCCAGTTTGAGGTTTCTAGAAATCTTCTGGGCAACATCCTTGTATTGTGCAAATACCACACCTCCGGTGACTGGTTTGTCAAGTCTGTGCACACTTCTGATGTTACTGTTTGCCCTGCTTAGAATCGAGGAGATTCCCTCTCTCCACTTGTCCTTTGGCATTGACTTTGAATCATCCTGGACTCCTATCCCATGGGCTTTATTCACAATGAAGAAGCGCTTGTTCTCTTTGACCACAGTGAAGTCACCTCGGTGTGCCTCTAGATCGATCAACTCTGCCAAGCTGGTCTTCACCCTCGTAGGGTACTTGTCTGCTTTGGACCGACACGGCACCGACCTCGAGCGTTGTGACACTCTGACAACCTCCCACGCTGTCGTTCGAAACATTGTTCTTTGCAGTGGGTTACTCTTGAATGCTGGTTCTCATTCTTCCAGAGAGGAAGTTGTATGACAGATGGTCAAGTCTTGAGTCTCCAAGACCGCAGCTCATCGGATCAGAGAACCAGCGAGAACGCGACTAGACCACACTGCATCAACACGACTTTCACACCTCTTGCCAGCACTCCGATCCTCATCAAACTGTCACCAAAGCACCACATTCCGCGGGCGGCTCAGCTCAATACCTCGTCAAAAGGCTCTCAATGTCACGGCCTACCAACCTCCCGCAGACGTTACACGAAGCGCTGGCGGGAACACCGTTGACGTTTCTTGTGCCCACCCAGGGTGGTAGGTTACACACTCCCTTCTCTCCCTCTCTATTCTTGAAATATTTTACTAACGCTACCCGCAGCAACAAAACTGATAAATCCAACTAAGGTCACAATACCTATTACATCGGAGAAGAACACCCAGGAGCACAATGACTACGAAGCTCTCACACGGTCGTTGACTACCGCCGATGCCCAGGCGGCGTTCGTGGATGCTCTGGGAGTTCAACAGGAGTACAACAACACACATATACATTTTGGGACTCTGGATAAAAGCATTTCAAGGAGTGGTACGATACAAGATTCAGATGAGAAGTCTTTGTTTGATGGGCTTGGACCAATAGCCAAGCGAATTGCCACCGGTGTTGAACTGGTAGACCAGAAAGACATCATTGCCACAGCTCCAACAAATCCCTCTTCAGCTGACACCACACATACATCACAAACATATCTCGCCCAGTCACATACAGCTACATCAATTGGTTCACACCCACCACCATCATCATCCAGCCGAGAAGCACCAGCTGTGACTTCTTCGAAGAGAGAATCTGCTGACGCCAACGCCACGCCCGCTAAGAAGCGCAAGTCTGAGGTATCCGTGCAGCACCTTCAAATGGAAACCATAACAATGCGAACGTTGAAAGAAATTATGAATGGAGATGTTGGTCTCAATGATGAAGCTGCTCAGTGTGAATCAAGCGATTACTGGATTGAGCTACCCACATCAGATCATGTGCTCTCAGATAAGGCTCTCAACGAGATTGAGCTGTTGCTCATGAAGTTACATGGAACTCACCTGGTTGACAGTATTCCATTTGGTTTTCTCGAAAGACTTTTGACATTATGTGTGAAGACGGTCAAGATTGCCCGTGATATGGAGTGGACAGATCTCGATACGCCTATGGACCATCCAACGTTCCAGTTTGGAGCCACTGTCTTGAAATCAATCTCACTCTTGTTTGTGATATTCAACTTGCAAAAGCAGGACAAGAAGCTCTACTTGGAGGAATACTTGACTGAGTCCATCTCTTTCCTTTATACTCTAATTGAGGACTTTGTCTCTAAGCTTCATACACC
This sequence comes from Petasospora maesae, assembly GCA_030563305.1. Classification (NCBI taxonomy): domain Eukaryota; kingdom Fungi; phylum Ascomycota; class Saccharomycetes; order Phaffomycetales; family Wickerhamomycetaceae; genus Petasospora; species Petasospora maesae. Next base: position 105,974 of record JAKUBT010000036.1, read on the forward strand.
AGAGCAGTTCAGGAGGCTGAAGTTTTTCTCCCTCGTCACACATGTTATTGATCTCATTGGCAACTATTTGACAAGCAATCAGATCAACGAGACATTGCTCACGAAGCTTGAGTACATGTGCATTATGATTTTCTTTCAGCAAGCGGACAGAGAATTGTCAATTCTCAAGTGGTCAAGTTTAAGGCTACTCACGAAGTTATTTGACAAGTTTCCAGACCAGAGGGAGTTCATTACACAGGAGATCATCACGAGCATGGACTCTTTATCGACACACAAAAATGCATCGCGTGAGGTCAGTCTTTCTAATGGTCGCAGCATTCAATTTGTTACAATGTTGTTCATCAGCTTGATCAATTGCCTCAACATCAGAGAACTCACATACACAAATGAGCTAGAATCAGAAACCAATAAGAGCGACAAGTCCCGAGCACTAACTGTCAAGGAGAATGAGAGGTTTGTTGGAGAGTTGAACGCAATCAAGAAAGAGAGGGACCAGTTGTGTGGTAACATCGCATCTGCACTTGTGACCAAGGTCATCACCAATCCGACAGCTAATACAAAGGCTTTATTTGAGTTACTAGTACAAGATCTTCTTGAACTTATCGTGTATCCAGATTTTCCAGCTGCTGAATCACTTCTCTTTCAAATCACCAAGTACTTGATCTACAATGCGGAGAACCAAGCAGTCACTGTTGAGACGCACTTGATGGAGTTGATTGGGTTGATTGGCGCAAAAATGCTTCAGATCAGGGGTACAGAAGACATAAAATCTCTTGATCCAATATCCCGTATCCAGGAAGGTGCCGCTGTCTATAAGGCTTTGACGCAAGGGCAGAGAGCATCTAAGGTTCCTCCTGGTGTCCATCTCGGCTTTTCCAAATGTATTGAAGCTCTTGTGAGTGGTCATTTTGGTCCCGACACTCCTACACATGCTACAATTCACAATGCTCTCAATTCAGCACTTATCACGTACTATTATGAGGAACGCAAGGCTAACAGTGGTTCAGACATGGATCCAAAGTACAACGTCAGTGAACAATACAGAGACTTACTTGTCCATGGGGACTTCATCTCACTTTACAGCGTCTTTTTGGATCACTTGTTGAAGTCAGTTGAGCATCCGAAAATCAAATCCAGAACAAGAGCTTTGAAGAACTTGGCTCTCATTATTGCTCAGGACACCAGACTCATCAATGTTCCACAAGTGAAGAACTGTTTATCGAGCAGAATCAACGATCCATCAGCTCTTGTGAGATCTGCAGTGCTTGACATATTTGAACAGTACATCTCTCAGAACACGCAGCTCATTCCAGACTTCTACCAGACTGTGTTGGTCATGACGAATGACAAGTCCGTGGCAATCAGAAAGAAGTCTTTGAGTATTGCAAGACGCATGTTTGAGAGCAGCACAGATATGGAGGTCAGGCTTTCGCTGTTGGAGAAAGTCGTCAGACGTCTTCAAGATGATGAGGAAACTGTTCTTGAATCGGCAAAGGGTGTGTTGTTCTCTATATTCATTGGTGGTGCTTTAAGTGCGGAATCATTAGAGGTCTTGTCCACGCTATTGATCAAACTAATTGGAAGAGCTAGTAAGAATTGGGAGCTGTTTGAGACATTTCTCTTTGAAGACATTGTCACCTTGACAGAGGAGAACAAATATGATCGCCACCTTTTGCTACATGTTTGTGAGAAACTCGTCGATCTCTTGTTCACGAAGGTTGTGGGATCAATTGATTCGTCTGATAAGACCACTGCTGAACATACGTTGGGTCTCTTGTCTATTTTCTCGAAGTCTGAAAGACCTTTCATCAAGCAGGATCAACTTCTGTCTCTCCAACCGTACTTGACTGCTGATACAGGGCCAAGCTTCACCACACTATACACATTGGTGATCTTAAGAAACACGTTGGTACACACAACTTCCTTGAGAGAACAGTTCCTGGTTGATGCTCAGCAGTCATTGTTGCCAAGATTGATCAAGTTCAACACAAAAGAATTGGAGCAGGCTGTACCATCACTTTGGATTCTAGCCGACATGAGAGGAGACACGAATAAGGTTGCCAACGCGGCAGTTTCCACAATTCTCTTGCTCAAACCTTACCAAAGCAAAGTTCTCGACGATAAAATGACCGAGGCTGAACCAAAGCTGATTAGATTGTTGTACTTGTTAGGAAACTTTGGAAGATATTGTGATCTCGAGAAGAACAGGGATGTTTTTATGAAGCAGAAGAACAGACTTCAGTTGAAAGATAAGGAGACCATTCTCAGTTTGATCACCAAGACCTTATTGGTATTCACCAGATCCACTGCTCCAAGACAAGTGAGAAGAATTGCTGTGAGAAACTTGATCCATGTCTCCATTTCACATTCGAAGTTGTTCATGACTGAGCCTGTTTTGAACGTCTTGGATGGTGAGTTTGCCAGCGGACAGATTGACTTCAAGATTGTGATTGTCCAGGGTCTTTTGGAATTCTTGGAGAAAGAGGAGAAGGATGCGCGTGCCAAGTCCAGAACACAAAAGCGTACTGTTGGATCGGTTGATGCTGAAGTGTTCCGTGGTGACGCTAAGACATTTGAGAATGATGGTATTTGTGCCTCTCTTGTCCAGAGGTACATGGAGCCTGTACTTGAGTTGTGTCTTGATACTGACAATGAGAATTCCTTCCTTGCTGTGAAGTACTTGAGATTTATTGTGAAGCTGGGTTTCGCCAATCCACGAATTTGTGTCCCAACAGTTATTGCACTCCAAGCATCGACCATTCCATACATCAGAACTGTTGGTTTGGAGCTTCATCGTGAGCTTCATGAACGTCATGAGAGTTTGGTTGATTCAAGTTACATCAATGGATTCAAAAAGGCAGTCCAATACGTTGTGAAGACCACACCATACACTACGCATAGTACAGTAAGTCAATTCTTCTCCAAATTCTTTGCAAACATTGAAGAGTCCAAGAGCTCTCGCAAAAGATTACTCACTCAACTAGTGAAGTCGCTCAACTACAACTTTGACACAATCACATTGGAAGACTGCAGATTCCTCCAGGAATATGTGTTGTATATCTTCCCCTCTGTGCTAGAGTATGAATTTGTCACCTATGATGAGCTCTTTATACTTCTTGATGGTGTTGAACATGTTTTGCTTTCCCATGATACACAATTGAAACAAGAGGTACAAAGACTTCGCACCACCCCCGATGCCAATGTTGACCAATGGATCAAAGCTGGTTTGTTGAGTGGTGTACTGCTTACACTTCACAGTTTTGTCAATTGTCTACGCTATATGTACAGAATCCCAGTTGGACTGGAGAAGAACGAGGCCAAGTCACAAAAATCCAAGATCCATGACAAGTGCCAGTTGAGTGTTGTGTTTTATAAGGATACGGATGGATCTTCGAGTGAGGTGTTTGATCTTTTGATAAGAGAAGTTGTGTGATCCCAACTATGGGGCTCACTTATGATGATATTACGATTGCATTGCTATACAAAAGCTTGCTAACAAAAGGCCCTACAAGAGCTAACAAATGATATGACCTATGACCTATGATCAACATTAAATCTGTTTATGTAGCCGAGCCAGCCTGGTAGTTTGTGGTCAGAAATCCTTTGTAAGTTACCGATTCATTATTATCCCACTCCCAAGATTATCTTGGAAACGGTGGGTGTGGCTGCTGATGCTGTTGTTGAAGGTGTTGGTGATGTTGTTGATCATGCAGGCCCTGTGAAGGTGGTAGCTGTGCCAGGTATGATGGTACCTGTGTTGGCTGCAATCCCATCGCTGGAGCATAGTATCCCGGCTGTGTCTGTGATGGATGAGCAAGGGGAGGAGGTGGTGGTGGCGGAGGGAATTGATGTGCTGGGAAAGAACCTGGCGGACCATACACCACGATGGTACCTGGGTGTGGTGGTGCTGTCTGGTACTGTGGTGAATATGGTTGGTACGGATGCAACATGTGAGGCTGTGCGTGAGGATGCAGATGCTGGTTCTGTGGTGTCGGCGTTGGGATGTATGAGCTATGTGAAGAAAATCCCTGTTGCAATGGCGGTAAATGATGGCGTGGAGCCACTTCATGCATATAACCGATTGGTGAGTTACTCTGAGTTGAGTTCAATGTCGTTTGAGTTCCAGTGGATGAAGGGCTTCTCTGAATATAGTCAAGACGTTGTAGCTTGCGCTGCAAATTCTGATGGTGTGATTCTTGATTTGAATGTAGTTCAATTTTGTGTTCGTCTTCGTCCTCATCTTCGTAATCCTGATCAAGACTGTTTGATCTTTTGTTTGAAGATCTCTTACGTTGTCTGATACGTGCACCACGCCTATATAGGAAGCTTGTCAATGCAGATGAAGGCGTGGATCCAGGGAACTTCTTAGGAGTGTAAATCCGAATGTTTTCTGAAAGAACCTGATTGCGCCAGTGGACTTTCCCTTGATACACCTCAAAGAGATCAAATTTGAGTTTGAATATCCCAACCTTGCGCACCGAGAGATCTGGGAACACGAAGGCAATGGTGTGGTTGCTGGCCCTTGTCTTCTCTGTTGGGATGAGGTGTGCAGTGTGTCTGTTTGGTGCAGCAGCAGTGACCTTGAGAGAAAGTGGCATACCTGATACGACGTTGGATCCCACAAGAAGATCCTTCGTGTCATCGTAGAGGCTGTGAGGGTTGTCCGCATTGACGAGCCTTGCTGTGACGAAGAAGGTGGAGTAGTGGACCCAGGCCGGGACCCTGTTCTTACGCATCGTCTGAATCACCTCGAGGTCCTGGATGCGCTCTGCATGCTTCGAGCCCAGTGTTGTGTGGAGCTTTGTTATGAGCTCTCTGGTGAGCATGCCTTCGTGCTTGGGGGAGAAGCCGCCCACGCGCAATTGGAGCACGGGCGGCGGATTGATCGGTCTGTGCTCTGAGAATGCTGGGAAGGCCCTGCCTGTGGTTCTGGTGGACACCTTGGCGTGTAGCGGCTGCTGGACGATGTCCAGTGATAGCGCTGGAGCCCTGGGCCGCTTGACGTGGCGCTTCTTGTGGCTGGCGGAGGTGCGCGGGACCACCAGGATCACGTCCTCCTTCTTGCGGTCGTCCAGCAGGAAGTCGATGCTGGGCTTGTTCTGGGCCATTATGTCGTGAGCCCTGCCGGTGTGCTGGTGGTAGAGTAGGTGCTGTGGAGGTAAACAACGGGAGTATAGAGAAGCTCTTGGAAACTGGAAACTGCCGCTGCTTTCCTCAACACGACGCGAAACTCCAAAACCTCTGGGGCGCCGGCGAACAACACCACCACAACCGGGACGGCAGAATACAGAATGGGGACCGGAGATCGGCGCCCGGCTGAACGGTGCCACTGCCAGCGTCTCCCCAGTGCCGGTGTGGCCCCAGTTTGGGTCTCTTCTCCTGCCGTGAGCCCTCTGATTGGGCGCCGTTGTTGCGTGGAGTTGTGCTGCGGTGATGTGCTCCAGCCCGAGCTGTGGACGATGATGAACATCTGAATCAGCGGAGCAGCCGCACTTCCGCCCTTGGCCCTTCCATCAACACGGCTAAAATGAGTCTATTCTTCTGCTTTAAGGGTGGAACATAGATTGAGTTATGTGTACACACAAAGATTATGTTCTTTAACTGGCATTCAATGGAAGTTTCTATCGAAGTTAAGATATGCAGAACGATACCAGAAGGTCCATAATTTGACATGTGGCTGACCCCTAGTGGTCGGCGGACTAGAGATCACTAGCTCCAAAATATTCACCGACGTGAGGCATGTGACTGGCCTCTCCGCCCTTTCCGAGTCTCGATGCCAAGCCAGTAAATACACATGGAATGTGCATATTATCTCGTGGTATACAAGTACCATAGGATCGAGGACCTTTCGGGCTTTCAGCTTTTCGACATCATGTCACAAGCACTGCAACACCAGCCGATACGACGCCGGTGTCCAAACCTTCAAGTAAGGAACCGCATCTTGAGCACCGGACAAAGTCTATACACATGATGCTCCTGAGTAATAACAGAAGCATGATTTTGGGATCAATAGGTCCTTACCATACCATAAAATCACCTTTATATGACACGATTTGAAGGGTGGGATCGAGGCTCAGGATCCAGATAAGCGCAGTTGCACCGGGAGCACCTGCAGCACCTGCAGTGGCGAAGGTGTTCCAGAAAGTTCTGGTAAGCGAATTGGAAGTTTGTAACCATGCGTCAGAAAGGGGGTTGTATCTTCACCCTGTGAATACCACTTGATACAGGTGTTGATCTTCTACGTAAGAGTGCTTTTGTTGGAACAGAAGGCCCCTGAATTCGGCAATAAGAAGCGGGGGCAGCTTGGCGCCTCTCATCGAAATATTTATGGTCCCATGGACCTCAAAACTTGCGCGTGCCCAAAACCGGGTCGTAGATCTATCTCGACCTTCCTTCTCCGTCACTCTCTCGAGTTTTGTTAGCCACACCATTGGTTCTTGATGGTGCCTTACTAGTGGCCTATACGCCGAGTCGTGAACTGTGTATAAAAGCCCTTCTGTTGTGTCACTGCTGCCGCCTGCGTAACCGTTAGATCTGCCTCTTGGGAGCGTCTCGAGTCTAAAGCCAAAATAATTGCTTTTTTCAAAAAGTTGCCCCGTGCGGATTCGAACTGGCGACAGCTGGAGCTATGATGGCTGTCCGTGGCCAGGTGGTGAATGGAACACAGCAGACCCCACACACAAAGTATGTCTGGGCAAGCTTCACAGCTCGGACTTGTAAGGGGCCACGTCCTCATCGAGATTGCTTTGCTGCCGTTTCACTTATATTTATCTCCTTGCCTCTGCGTCCACATCTCTTCACACTACCCTACTATTTCTCCTCCAATTGTGACACATCCACAGCAATACACATAGCAATGGCACCAGTCACACCCCGTTCCATCACAGAAGAGCTCTCGAAGAGATACTACTCTTCATGTGGATATGGCTATAACTGTCGTTCCTCATCCAGACCTTGGTGGCTCTTCTTCCTCCTATTTGTCCCTCTCTTGGCTTTCATGCTGATGTGCTGCAGAAGAAGAAACATGTCCAGAAGAACACAGGGTCTTCCTCCTGTGCCATACACTGGATGGACTACGTACCAGTTCAATGGACAAAACCAGCAGTACCAGCAACCATACTACGCCAATGGACAAGGAGAGTACAAGGCCAGTGATGACATGGCTCCTCCAGCTTATCAAAACCAACAGCAAGGAGGAGGTAACCTCTCCAACTCTGGTGATAATGCACAGTATCAAAGACCAGAAGGTGCTCCGCCAGGTCAGCAGGACAATGCTGCTGGGTACTACAACTCCGGTAACACTGGATCGAACAACTTTGACTATCAACCACCACAGACTCCGGCAAATGCTTACTCCAGAACTTGATCAAGAAGCTGTCCCATGATGTCTTGTCTGATAGGTTAAATTGATGTTGAATATCCTTTGTGTCTCTGTTAAACGTCGTTATACATGATTTCTTTACCCGTTTCGTCCATATATCTTGAATTCAATAACCGTAGACACACTCAGATTAAATAAAGATGTCATGTCCCACGACAACTTTCCCATTTCTCGTTACAACGTCGATCCTCAACTTATCACCCCTCATGCATATGTAGCAAGGAGTAGTTGTAGGTCTCACAAATTTGGCATTCTCATAGACAAGCCACATGAGGATCCCCTCATGAGCATCATCATCATCGTCAGTTGACCATTCAACAAACACAGTATCATCTTTCATATCGGTCTTTCTCGTTGCCCTCTTCACCTGTCCAACAGGTTGCTTAATCACCATCCCTTCAATCATCAAGTCACCAATGATCAACTCATGGACAACATCTGGGTCTGATTCAGGTGAGATCATGATCCATGATTGTTCACCATTCATCATTGCATCTGTGGAATTTGTCCATTTCACATTCACTCCAGATAGTACAAAATGGTCATGTACTTGTAGATCTGGAAGTGCAAAGCTAGTCTCCAACAATTTCCAATGATGAGAGTTGGTATGTAATGGCACTTTGAAAGAACCTCGCCTGACAACGGATACACTTCTGTATCTTCTTTCAATCAAGTATTCAATCTCCAATTGGAAGTAGTGATCCTCAACAAAATCTGACAGCTGCTTGAAACTGACACTCAATTGCAATTCCTTGGATTGAACATCATTGGAGAACTTAAATAGCTCGATAGACCCAGTTTCCGTAGAGGTGCTTGGAACAAATGGTCCACGATGTCTGATTCTTAGAGATGAGCCACCGTTGAATACATCACTCTTGATTATCTTCAAGGTGTCGTCATCAAGACCAAATGGAGTGGGCATCTGTAATGATCCATTGACCCAATGATCAGCAAACACAGTCTTTCCCATGACTTTGAAAATGTCTCCTTCGCCTTGGCTGAAGTTGGTATAGAAAGTGATGGAGCCATTGGAATACGTGAAGACCGGTGCTGTGCTTGGAGCAATATAACTTGCAACACTTCCACCAGGGTGAGCATCCGACATCTCACCAACCCAAAATTGTTTGTCCTTCTCAATGAACTCACTCAGTTCAAAGTTCTCGTAGGTCCACGCTGGAGCAAAGAGCGCAACATTGGAAGAGTACACTCTTAGGAAGTTGATTGCAAGTCCAATGTCAAATCCACCTTTACCAACTTTTGACCCCCTCCCCCAAATATCAATACCCACGAATAACTTTCTCTTCACCCCTTGTAGTCCAACATTCAATATATTTGCCTTGAGTATAGTCTCATCCCACCAATAATTGGTGAAGAAGTAATCGCTTGAATCAAAATGCTCATAGTTCAAATCATTGACACCATTCTGATAAAACACTCTGTTCTTCTTTGCAACAAAGGCATCATACCAAATGCATTGAGATCTTGGAATCCTCACATGCAACTCTGCCTTCAATGCCTCTGTGAACAAAACAATCTCTGTACCAAGACTAGGTCTCGTAAAGACAGTCTCAACGTTTATCAGCCATCCATCAAACCCATACCGTACCGCCAACTCCACAAGTTTATTTACATACACGAACTTACCCCGTTTGTCCCTTTTCACAAGCTGATCCAAGTCCTGATTATCACGTCCTTCCAAGATGATGGTACCAAGACATGGAATGTCATGCCTATGCAGCATGTTGACCCATGGCGCAGGTGGAACACTGATCCTGTGGTGAGAGAAGTAGATAAATGTATCAATCAACTGTGGGAACTGGAGAAAGTAGTGTGTTCCAGACTGATGAGGGAAATAGCCGTACCCATCACGGTCCTCACCTGGCTGGTAACCACCTTTGAAGTCATGGCACACGAGCACTTTTAAGTCGGTCTTGTTGGTGCAGTCCCGTGTGCGGTGGTGCGTGTTGAGCCTCTCGTGCGGGAAGAGCAATTTCTCAGTCAGGGACGGTGGTGAGTCAAACCAGCGGTCCAGATCATTGAGGGATGAGAAATTGACATGGTGAGGCGACTGTCTCTCGAGCCGCCGCATTGGTCGTTGAAGGGGTTGTTGTGCTGGTTGTGAATGTGGGGCTCCTCTGATGCTGGTGGCGGCGGAGTTGACGATGTGGAGTGGGCGGGTGTAGATGGCTGTTGGGGGCGGAAGGTCGTGTAGGTCTATTGTGCTGAGGTTTCTTGGTGTTTGAAGAGTTACCACTCCGTGTCAGTGGCTCCCTTTGGTTGTTTGCTGGTGATGGAAGTAGTCGTTTAGGTGTGTTCCTGTCACCGGTTCTTTGTCAAGTCCTAAACCTGGGGCAATTTTGTATCGCTTATCGGAAGTCACGTGATACTCGATTTGTACTGCAGTTGCTTCGCTTTCGTCTAATTCGTAATTAAAGGTACATAAACGGCTGGTCAGAGAAATAATGCATGGTATTATAATTGTAAATCTCTAGGTCCAAGATTATGTGGTTCAAATTGGCGTCGCTATTCTTCCAATGCGTCATATTTGCTCTGCTCTTCTCTGCCATAGGCATTTCCATGCCAACACGAGCAAGGTAGAACTCAGAAGATACCCTCCAGCTGTGATCCAGAACACTGGACTGATACAGCTTGAGTATGCCCTGATTGCAGTACACTGTGTATCATAAATGATTCCATAAAGCATGCCGAAACTCGATGATCCAATTGCTGGAGAGAGCATATAAAATCCATATGCGGAACCAAAGAGCTCTGCTCCCCAAATCGACAGCACAATGGTTGGGAAGAGTGTAAATAGACCACCGTAAAGGAAACCAGAAAGTGCAGAGATGAGGTAGTAGTCTGGGCCAGTCACGATGTCTGATGCAATAAATATTTGTGTCATAAGTCCCATAATCATGACACTGAGAAGTAACCAGACTCTTGAAATGTTGAACTTGTTGACGAGGAAGTCTGATAGTGCACCAAGGGAGAGTCTTGCCACTGTAGAGAAGATAGCATGTATCGATACTTGGTTTGAGATGTCTGAGGATGGCGAGATGGTATCAATGATGGATCCCATGTTTGTGATGTACATCTCCGCTGGGCCAATGGTGAACAAGAAACAGACGAGAAGTATGTATGCTGAGATGTCTGAAAGGAAATGCTTGAACTTGGATCTGTGGTTCTTGACCAGGTCCTGGGTTTCGTCTGCTTCGCCTGCCAACAGTGGAGATTCTTCAGTGGAGTTGGTCTGCTTTCTCAAGAGAACGTCACGTTCAATAGTAACGACACACGAACTGACAAAGTTGAACACTCCAAGGAACAAGTATAAAACACTGAAGAATCTGAATGTCACAAAGAGGTCCAGCTGACCCTGACCATCCTTCAAGAAGTTGGCCTTAAGAAGCTGTGCTCCGATTAATGAGGACAATCCATAACACGTCACAGGTGCAGAGATAGTCAATCCTTTACTCTTTGGATAGATCTTTGCACAACTGAGTAAACATGCAAAGTAAAATGCAGACGTAGCACAACCAACAAAGGCAAAGCTCACAGCTAGCACCCAGAAACTCCATCCTTTGGCAATAGCCACTGCAGCAACGGTGTAACCTGGTGCAAAGAAAATGACAGCCAAAACTGATAGTAGTGCCGGCCCATGACAATCAGCAAGGTATCCGAGGATTGGGAGGAACAGATACATCCCCAAAGATGTGAAACTCCCCACGATGTTGATCTCAAATTGTGAATATCCAAATTCTGAGTGTAAAACTGGTGTGAAAAGTGGGAATAGTAACACTGATCCGGCACAGAGACATGATATCAGTGAGATGGTAAATGTGAATCGCTTGAGTGAATCCGTTGGGTACTGCTCGAGTAATGCCCGTACATGCTTCGTGAGACTGGTCTCTAATGCAGAGAGAGCCATGTTTTATGTGGTTGTCTTTTGCTCTCTCGACTGGTTGGTCGGTGATTGGTTGCGTGTGGAGAAATGGGGAAACGTCCTCCTCATGATGCTGAGAGGATGCTTGGTTGGCTGTCCGCTGATAGAGTCACTGCTGCGCCTACCATTTTCCAAACTGATCACGTGACTACAGATTTTAGCAGTTGGGCGCGCAGCAAAGCAGCCCCGGGCCCGGGGTATTGATATTCACCGACATCTTCAAGCTACAAAAACTTGTTCAAAACAACACAGAATAACCAATCCAATTTTCAAAGAAGCTAGTATACATAAAGAAGAATATAGAGAAATGAACAACGAAATCATTTCATGACATGCGTGCGTGTGTGAGGGTATTTCAAAAATGCAGAGATTGATCTTAGAGCTTTCCGATGGCGGAGAGGTACTTGTCAACTTCACCTGTACTTCCCAACCAAATTCCTGATCTATCGTGAATGGCCTTTGGTACCATATCCAAGACACGCTCACCCTTATCATTGACAGCTTTACCACCAGCCTGCTCCATGAGGAAGGCCATTGGGAAACACTCGTACAAGATTCTGAGCTTTCCGGTCTTTGACTTTGAGTCTGCAGGGTATGAGAAGAGACCACCATAGAGCAGTGTTCTGTGGACATCAGCAACCATGGAACCAACATATCTCGCGCTGTATGGCTTTCCATTCGCTTGTGGCTTTTTCAAATCAGCAAAGAACTGCTGAACCTCTTCTGGCCAGTATGTGGTGTTTCCCTCATTCACAGAGTAGATAGCTCTCTCGTTCTGAATCCTCAAGTTTGGATGAGTGAGGATGAACTCACCAAGGGAGTTGTCCAAAGTGAATCCATTGACACCTTGTCCCGTTGTGAGCATGAGATGGGCAGAAGCACCATACATTGTGTAACCAGCGGCAACCATCTCAACACCTGGTCTCAAGACATCCTTGATTGATCCCTTTGATCCTGGCAACAGCTTGTAGATACCAAAAATGGTACCAACTGAGACACCAGCGTCCAAGTTGGAAGAACCGTCAATTGGGTCACAGACAACGGCGTAGTTACCTGGGCCGTCAAAGACAATGAGATCCTCCTGTTCCTCAGAGACGAGCACCTTAACGTTGCCGGAGGCCTTCATGGCGTTGATGAAAATTTCGTCGCCGATGACATCGAGTTTCTTCTGCTCGTCACCTGTGGAGTTTGAGGCACCGGCAAGCCCGATGAGGTTGATGAGCTCTGCTCTGCGGATGTTGTGTGCAATGAACTTGAAGGCAAACTGGAGGGAGTTGAGGAGGAGGGTGAGCTCACCAGTAGCGTCCTGTGCCACCTTCTGTTGGGAGGTGAGGATGAATCTCGAGAGAGTGATGACGTCGGTGTCGACGTTGTGTTCTTCTGAGGCCTTGTGGGACATTGTGCTGATGATTCTGCGCTTGGTTCCGTGGATTGCGTATGTAGTCATGGGAAAAGATGTGCCAGACGCCAGGGAGGGGCGGGTTGCTCGGGCCTTTTATAGTCGGGTGGGCCTGGGGAGTTGGTAAGCTGAACTTGTGAACTGTGGCCAAAGAAATGCGTGGGCACTGGCCAGGCCGCCTGTGGGGTTTTCCCGAGCATCCCCTCCGCCCCGGGGCCGACCGCGTCAGAACTGCCCCAGGCCCATCCCGATCCCGATTCCCGAGCATCCAGCTGGAGCTTTTCCCCGGGGCAGCCTCTCCAGTTTCCCCATCGCCAGGGGTTCGCTACTCGCACATAGGTGCACGCCATAGGCCAGGGGTCTAGCTACTCGTGGTTCTGTGCAAAGACGTTGTTCATGGCCTGCTAGAGCTGCAGTATCCTGGACGTCCGTTGTGGGATGGAGCACTCCGTTCGAGCGCTGCGTGTGGCTGAACACTGAACTTGGAAGCTTCCCCCTGGGCCTACTCTCCGGGGTCTCTCTCTGGGCAACTATCAATTGAAACTTGGTTTCAGAGCATGGCCCCTGAGACTGGATTTAGTCATACTAGTGCTTCTTTTGTGACCAGTCGCTCCTTGAATGATAGGATGGCTTACCTATACTTACAAATACCACCTATGTGAAGCCCAAGGTCACTCATGACAAATGTGCTGGAGTTCAGCTTATGCCAGTACCCGGGGTAAGCATAGACCGCGCGAACCACCGAACCACCGAACCACCCTACCTAGAACTTCGCCTGTTTCGTCATATAGAACGAGGAACATACGACCATTTGGGAAGCGGTTGAATACAACAGTTACAAGATGGATTGTCCCTTGTCCCCATGCAACGCTCAAGAACCTACCAATTAACGCGTTGCCCCTCAAATCCCGCGCCATAGACGCGTATAGCATTGTGCTTGACGTGTCTTTGTTTGCCTCTTCTCCAGATTCCGATGGCCGGTACAGAATCCCAGATCCCCGGCTGGGCCAGGAACGGGGACATCCCGGAGAAACCCCGGATCAATATCATCTCTACTCCTTGTTTACGCCTTTAATGGCTCCAGCTGGTTTCTACAACGGTCAAGACCAAGTAAAGATGCAAAATTAGTGTGTTTTTTTGATTTTTGTTTGGTGCTGCACATCAGCGCTTCCCAATAAATCTCGAGAGCTCAATGAGCACAACGTCAGCGCTAGCCCTCTCCTTCTTCGTGCCCTTTGAATTGGTAGTCCAATCTCCCCCAGACCGTTTAAATGTGCCTGCGCCTTCATACATCTTCATTCTTGCAATCAAGAATTCACGGATTTCATCTCTGTTGAATCCATTAATTGGCTCTGCAACACTTGTCTTCTTCTTTGGCTTTGGGGATGGTGATTTTTTCAATCGTGAGTCCGCTCTCTTCAAGGCATCTTTCTCCTTGATCAAGGGCTGTGATGGCTTTGATGATGCACTTAAAATGACTGGCCCCTTGCCATTTGATGACATCTCAGTATTGGCAGCCTTCTTGTTGTCACTCACTGTGGACTTCGAGGCAGCAATGGCGGCCCAACCGCCAGTCTTCTGAGGAATCGTTGGAGCTGGCGGCTGAGATGCTGGAGGGGATGTCTTTTTGGTGCCATTTGAAGGTTGCTGGTTCAAGTTTGGGGTACCAGTAGTACTTGCTTTCTTCATAATTCGTTTCTTGCTCATTTTAGGCACTGTTGGGTATGCAAATGTATGGGGGTGTTGTGGTGGGTTGTTGTTTCAAGACTTCAAGGAGCTTGCACTTGAGTAGTGGAGATGGGAAACCAATCCGAAGAACTGAGGAGAATGGGAATGGGGAAGGGATGAATGGGGGTGAGGTCCGATGTGTGAATTTACAGGTCTCTATTTGGTGGGTGGTATCTGTGGTGATTGGTTTGGGTGCGTTCTCTATATAAAATACCTTCATTGAAGATGAAGTTGAAAGCTAATCATCTCGAGATCAAAGCGGAGATCCTTCACTTGGCGCCGGGTAACCCCCTTTGCTGAAGGGGTAAAAGGACGACAACTTCACCCCATAAAGGCCTGGAAGATAACATATTATGCTAATTAGCATACTCTATGACTCCATGAAGCATTAGGTCGCTAGTAACTGCCAGAAATCCACAGTTATCGCAAGATATAGTGCACATACCCGCACTCAGAAACACATGGAACACCACCTCCAAGCGCGCCTTCCGCCATCCGCTAACAATCTTGTAACCAGATCTGACATAACCTGTTCACTCCAAACATCAGCCAACTAGAGCATACACAGACAACAATTACGTACAGAAACGCGAACACAATGAGTTGGTACGAGCAACTGACAGCACCTACGACACGCAAACCAGCAGACCGCATCGTTGCGCCACAGGGCTTCCAAGAGCAGGTGAAGAACAAGAACACGCCCACACCAGCACCACAGCCGAAGCAGATCGATGCCTTGAAGACAGCAAAGGCATGGGATATCGCCATGGGCCCAGCTAAACAGATCCCAATGAACTTGTTCATGAGTTACATGTCTGGAAACAGTCTTCAAATCATCCCAATCACAATGACGCTAATGCTCTTCTCCAATACGTTCAGCGCCATCGTTGGAGTCAACTCCGCATTCACTGGGTTGGACTCCCCAAATATCAAGAACGATGTCACAATGGCCAAGATTACATACTTATTCTTCCAGTTGTGTGTCATGGGTATTGGTATTTGGAAGCTGAACAGCATGGGACTCATCCCTAATAGAACCGGTGATTGGCTATCATGGGAAGAACCTACAGTTTATCTTGAACGTACACTTTAGAGGGGCTTTCTTTTTAACTCATGATTATGCATTAATGAAGAAAGATTTATCAACAATCATTTCACTTCTTCTGTAGGCTCAGACTTCATATCTTCCTTGCTCTCCACAACAGGTTTAGTCGTATCTTCATCTTCCTTCTTCGATGACTTCACTCTAGATTCACCTGTAGAGTCACCTGAGTTCTTGTCAAAGATCTGTTGAAGGTTGAACCTTTGATATTCATCGTAACCGTCAACAACTGACATTCCAACACTGCTTTTGAAGCATTCGACAAGAATTAGCTTTTGATACTTCTTAAGATCAACTTTGTGGGGGCGGCCAACACATCCGGCAATGGCCTTTAGCATGTCTGACTTATCCAATGAGTTGAAGTTTCTCTTGGAAATATTGATGGCAAATGTATGCTCCTTTTGGTCTTCCTCCTTGTGGAAATGTGGCGCTAATACTTGTTTGGCCAATTTCTCAACCTCTTCCATTGAGGCACTGACACTGTTTGTAATTGGTGTCAATTTTTGTGTAAACCTTGTGTTCTTGGCCTTGGACTCTTTAGCATCCTTGCAAATCTTCTTCACTAGGGCAACTGGATCAATTGGCTTTCTTGTCTTGAAGAATACAACACACTCACAACCGAGATCGATATATCTGATTGGCTCCTTCTTCACTGTTGTCTTGTTTTTCATTCCCTCCAACTCCTTCTTTAGTGATTCTTCAATACTGAGTCCTTCATCTTCATCATCACTATCCTTATCATCTTCATCAACTTCTGTGAGCTTATCCCCGTACATCTCCTCTGCAGTCTCTTCGAGAAGCTCTTTGAGTTCTTGAGCACATCTCTTCTCTCTGCCCCTCACACATGTAGCATACAACCCCGAAGTCTGTGGATCCACAATACCTGGATTCACTTTGTATTTTTTCTTGGAGTTTCCTCTGTCTCCCTGTCCCTGTCCTTTTCTCTTGTCACCCATTGTTTATGTCACTTTTTGGCCTTGTGGTGCTCACAGAAGTGTCAGATGAGTAAGATGAGGATGGTACCCTTGGAAAAAATGTCGATTTGACCGAGCTTGTGGAGACGTGGTCACGTGCGCAGATCTTGTCCATATGCAACTTCTCCCTATACAATATGCAATTATGCTACGAAAATCACGCTTTTTAATCAAACAATTGACGTAACAACATTAACATCACTCACGAATCTTATTCACAAGTTGGACAGCTTCATCGGGCTTGATCTGGTCATATTGTCTCATACGTGTAGCTTGGTCCTTGTACTGTTCCAAGTGTCCAGCCTTGAGTAAATTAATCCTCTGTCTCAACTGCAGGAACATTGATTGCAATGAATCTCTATCTGTTCCCTGTCTGTCAGCCTTTGAGGGATTCAAATCCTTGGTCACACGCTCGATGTAATTGATATCCTGGTCGAAATTCAGAATGGCAGCTCTGGTGATGGCTGGTTGATCTTTCAAATTTGCCATGAACTCAGCAGCCAACATATCAAACACTCTGTACAGCAACAGTGATCTCACGGAATATGGAAGCTTCGATAATGCAGAGTTGAACAAGTTTTGTAAGAACTCACCAATATCCCTGATGAAGTAGGTTGGCTCAGGGTTTGCATCCTTGGTTTTCCAATCCCAATCGATCAAATCGAGCAAGTCGTACATCTTGTTATCAATGACCTTGAACAACGTATCCTCTGTCTGCTTTCTTGTGTTGGCAAATGCATCAACGGCTCTGAGTATCACTGTGACTTCATACTTCTCTGACAAGAAGTTGGAAACCTCCTTGGACATGATGAGGAAGTACTCCAGATTGATCAAGTTCTGAGCCAGCTCCTCCCTTGATAATGATTCATTCAGCTTCTTCATGTAGTATTCATTGATAGCTCCAAGAAGAACGTTGTCAATATCCTCAATCACAAAAGTGTGCAATGAACTCAAATCGTACTTGAAGTAATCCTCCAAGAATGACGTTTGATCAGAGATAAAATTACGTGTTTGTGCACACGCCATTGGGTATACCGGTGAGAATGGCATTATAACAGGGAAGGAAATCTCAGAATCAGGCCTTGAATCCTTGACCCAACATGCATGTGTGATTTTTCTGTATAGTTTTGGTTCATAAATGGACATGGGCATGGCATCATCTTCATCCGCAGTTTGATTGAACTCTCTTGTGAAAAGATGTTTGGAAAGTTGGGAAAACTTTTTGAATGAGAGTATGAGGACGTTGTATAATTGTTCTGTGTTGAGTTCGAGATGTTCGATGGTGAGATAGAAGATACCAATGATCTTCTTGACTTCAACCACTCTCGATAGATTGAGAATTTCATTTTGAACGAGGTTTCTCAAATGTGGGTAGATCTTGGCAAAGATATTTTCCCAAAGATCTGAAGTTTTGGTGTTGATTATTCCTGGGAGTTTGTCTGTCATCTCCTTGTGGAACACCAAGTATCCCGTCATCTTATACAAGAACGATTGCAAGTTCTCAGGAGACTTGATGAAAGTTGCAAATTGTTCATTCTTGTTATCATTGCTCACAAGTGGATAAAACATCTTATCTCTTCTCATATTCACCTCCTTTGAAAGCTCCATCTTAAGGAACTCAGTCTCTTCAAGCGTCTTGAAGATCAATAATGAATCATGGACAAATCCAGTGTTGATAAAATCATTTATGTCTGGTAACTCTTCTTGAAGATACATGTTTCTCAAACTGATCTCCACTGGTGAATTGATCTTACAATTCGCAAATTCACGATGCTTTTTCTTGAATTCTGTGAATCTGACTGTCATGCTTGCAAATGAATCATGATACGCTGTGCCCAATAGCTCAAGTTTGGTTTCCGTTGCAGCCAAGTTTCTCTCCAAAAGCCCGAGTGATTCCTCTCTGATCAAGTCCTTCAAAATTGGAATAGAGGCATTGATGTTTTTCAAGAAGATAAAGTCCCTGTCAAACTCCTTGTTGAGAGATCCCAAATCGTTCAGACTCTTCAGTGCTTGGAAGAACTTGTTGGACTTGATCAAATCGTGGGTCTTGTCTGTGAGCTCCAAAACTTGTAAGATCTTGCTGATGAGAATCTCCGATTCATGGATCTTGCTCAGATTCTTCTTCAATCCTAGCAATTGAAACTTCTTCTCGAAGGTCTTGTTCGATGTCTTCGCCATGTGGTCGTTGATGTCCAAGATCTGTTCACTCATTGCAGCGGCTGTTCGTGAAATGCCATCAATGTCCTGTGCCGATGATGCAATTGTCTCCTCGTTCTCGTTGACAGTCTGTGCAAGTTCCCCGTCCTTCTTGGCCCCCTCCAGTTGTAGCTTGTCCACTAGCTCTCCCACAGTGTCGTTCTTGAGATGTGTCTTGATGACGGGTATGAGCTGGTCCAAGTAGTTGTTGGATCCCAAGAGACTCACCGGATCGTTCTCGTTGAGGAAAGCGAGCTGCTTAAGCCCTACCGTGCCGTTCACCTCGGTCATTGAGGACATCTCGCTGCTTTCAGACTCCGGTCGCCCGTTGTTCGTGTTGCCGCCGTGTTTCCCACGCGAGTTGGTGCTGCTGTTCGGTGTTGTTTGTTGTTGACAAGTTGACATAGCCGCCCGGGATCCAGGAGCTTGTCCTCATGGAAACGATCGCTCGCGCCGTGTCACGTGACTATTCCGATGGTGCCGCTCACCCCGCTCTTATCTTGCAACATCAATTACTGTCCAACAGCAGTACTAGAAAGGGATCCAATTGTTATCAAAAGGTAGTAGCATATAATTCATGCAATAATTATTTTCAAAATGATCAAAAAACTCAAAAAAACGCAACTGTATATATAGGTGTGATCGACTTGAGATCACCTCTTTGAAAGAACGGCAGAGATCTCATTCTCTCTGATACTGAGCACGTCAGAGACAGAGACGTTGTTGGACTGGATAGCAGTCAAGCCATCCTTCTCAGCAACGGCGTCAACCTTGTCATCAGATGCGAACTTCTCGTTGTGGTAAGCGAGGTAGTCAGCTCTCATCTTCTCCTCCTTCTCCAATCTCTCCTTGGCCATGACCTTGTCGAGATCTCTGTACATCCAGTAGAAGACAAAGGCAGAGATGACACCAGCGATACAGCACGCAACGAATGGCCAGACCAAGTGTGGGTCAATAAGGGCACCGGTACAAGCCTCAGAGATAGCGGCAGAAAGAGACTGAGTGAAGAGGAACATAGCCATGACAAGACCCTTCATGTGGTCTGGAGCACGAGCGTAGGCAATCTCATAAGCAGCAGTGTTGGCGAAACATTCAGAAGCAGCCTGGGAAACGTACAAGACACACTCGACCCAAACGGTGATAGGAGAAACTCCGGTACCGATGGTGCAGTCACTGGCGTTGTAACCACATGGAGAGGTCTCGTAAACCTGCCATTGGATGATGGCACCAGCCATCTGGGACAAAGAAGCCATGAAGAAACCGATGAAGATTCTCTGCACTGGGTTGAGGACAATTCCGCAGTACTTAAGAGCTGGGTAGATGACGTAGTCAAGAATTGGAATGAAGACAATGATGGTCAATGGGTTGAAGTTGGAAATCAAATCGTTTGGAACACCGTTGTTGGTCATAGCAATAGACTGGGAGTTCTGAAGGGAACCAATACCACCATCGTTAATGTTGTAAATGACAAAGAAAGCGAAAATCTTACAAGCATCAACAGTGACTCTGACATCCTCAACAAACTGATCGTTCCAAGAGATTTTCTTATTACCCTTCTTGGTGGTCTGTTCGAGAAGAGCACCTTCACCACGTTCTACAATGGCGGTTGGCTTTGGGAACTCCCAGAAGGAGTTCTGTCTGGTTCTCTTGACGAAGTTACCCTTGAAAGCAAACTTCAAAGTCTTGATAGCCTCAGCAAGCACCGAAACACCAGTTGGGGTCTCCTTTTTCATTCTTGAAGCCAAAAGAATCAAAACAGGAACCATGATGAAGTAAACAATACCTGGAATCAAGTAAGCCAACCAGAATCCAATTCTCTTAGCACAGTAAGAAGTAGCAAGAGACAAGAAGGCACCAACGTTAATAGCCCAGTAGAAGTACAAAGTCATCTTCTCCAAAGACTGCTCCTTAAGAACGATAACTCTAGTACCATCCTCTCTAGTCTCAACAACATCTCTCTTGTGTGGGTATTGGTCATAAAGCAATGGCAACAAGTTTGGCTTAATGAAACCGGTACCGAAGGCTAAGATCAAGATAGAGATGATGGTTGGGGCCAAGGAATGACCACCTTTAATAACAGAAGGAATAGCAGCGATAATCAAAATAATGTGAGCAACGGCACCAGCCCAGATACCCCACCAAATGGTCTTCATACGACCCCAACTCTTATCAGACATGTAACCACCCCACAATGGAGTCAAGTATGCCAAGAAAGTGAGCAAAAGTGTAACGGCAGAAGCGGTTTGAAGACCCAATCCAAGGGCACCAGCGTTCTCCTGTGTTCCAGCTGGTGGAGCACCGGCACCGTTACCTCCCTCTGGAAGTGGCAACTGAATAAAGTTAGAAAGACGATCTCTCACACCGTAGTATGAGGCTCTCTCTGCAAACTCGATAAGACAAATCATGTATGTAGCGTATGGAGCATGTCCGAGGGTCTTTGGCAAAGTTTGGTACTCCTCGGCGGTTGGCTCTGGGAATCTCTCGTTGTACTCCTTGAGCTCCTCATAGGTCATAGAGGTTTGGAGCTTTCCATCGCTGGACTCCTCGCTGTCAGTTGTTGGCCTTGGTGCGGCACTGAATCTGTCCAAGAAGTTTTTCAAGGCTGCCATTGGCGTTAGTATCCCTGTCCAGGGGAGTTACTAGGGGGACTGTTGGTGGTGGGTCCGTGGATGGAAGATCGACCACAGGCTTGGCCCCCTTGGCAAAGTAGCACTTACCCATTGTTTAGTTTTGCTTAGCTTCTTGGTGTTTCAAGAGAAGCAAGGACGGCAGCATGAGCAAGAGCGGGGGCAGAGGGCTCTGTACTTATAGATATGGCATTTGGCAGCAGGCGCTGATCAGTAAGTTTCAGGATCTCCCCCGATTGCGTAGTTGGGGGTGGCTCGCGTGATGGGGGAAAAGCCGATGCGTGCCACCGTGCAGCTTATCGTGATTCGACGTGATTTGGGGTTTTTCCATTTCGACTGTTCTCCAGCCTTGCGAGGATGGTCTAATTGTAATTTGTAAGACTTCCAGCCTGGATGTCCTAGGAGCAGCTGGGTTGCGGGCAGTTTGGGGCAGAAGCGGGAGGATGCACGGCGCATCACGATAAATTGGACTTTGGAAGGGCTTGCTCGAGGCTCCGCTCTGCCCACCTCTGGCAGCGTATCTGGCACCATCGATCTTATAGGGCAGGCTATAGGTACACCCACCATGTTGTTGAGTCCCAGCTACAGTGAACGTCGCTATGGATAGATTAGTCCCGGTTGTGTGGTCTGGACTTCCGCAGCGGTGTTCCGTGACGTTGTGCCAGCTCTTTTTTTTTTATCAATGCCGGGGAGGAGCCTCGAGTGTTGACGTTTCCAGCTTTGTGCCGTGTCGGACGGGAGAACGGGGAACTGGGAAACGGGGGGACGTCTCGTGCTCGACTGCCGGAAGGGCGAAGGGCTCGTGGGGCTCCCTGGGGGGGACGTGAGGAGGTGAGCACGTGAGGACAGGTGTGGAGTGTGGGATCTGCCAGCTGGGGCCTGGAGCTGGGGCTGGGGCTGGGGTTGGTACCTGTGTTCTGTGCTGGGAGTTGATGCACCAGGCACCACATCGGCCATAGTTACGACAGGCAGCTGTCTGCCCATCGAGCCAGAAAGCCAAGCCTATCCCCGAGACGTCAAACTCGAAGCAGCCTGGGGGGAAAAAAAGAAAAAGCGAAATGTGCCAGAAGTTGGGGAGAGATGGAGAGATCCAAGATGGGACGGCACCTCTCCCGAGTCTACAGTCATGAACTCTCGCTCTCTGTTCTTTTTTCTACGCTATAGATACTAGAACAGGAAACACAGAGACGGTCCCCCAAGGTTCCCAGTGACCTATCTGACCGTCTCCAGTCCGCCTGGGCCTATAACCTCGTAACCTTATGGCCCACAACTTCCAGCTTCCAACGGTTCAACGGTCTTTGCCTTAAAGCCACCGTAAACACATCACGCAAAGCGCAATCTACGTATTTGGGAGGCGGACTGTGGCCTACAGAGCTCAATTCTACATGGCGCTTTCTCTCCCAACCACCCGCGTGATCGCATACATCCATGATAGCTTCGTAGACGGTAGACAGAGCACACACATATGTCAGACAGAGAGTTCCAGACCAGCTAGAGCTCAAACCTGACTCCTCCCTGAGCTGTGCATGAAAGTTTTTACATCCGGATCAAGCGGACTCTTTCCCCCCGGCTGCTTCCCCAGCTGCGATAAGGCTCTCCTCCGTTTACGTAATCGTTATCCCATCTGTTCTTTATATGGAGACCACTCAAAGCACATGGGCTTACTAGCATACCCCGTGTATGGGTCTGGCTATTTGAGTTCAAGATCAGCAGTTCCCTGCTAAAGCGTTAAGGTTACATCTTGCAATCATCGGATCTTCCTGGTGATCTGACTAGACCGTTGCCTGACTGACGATAAGGTAGGGCGCTCCAGAGTCAGGGTCCTGGCTGAACTTGCTGGGTGGGTTTTACTGGTAGTAGTAGAAGCACATACATAGGGCCCTACAGTTGATGTTTAGGCTCACGTTGGTCTACTGGACCCTGGTTTACCGGGAACTCGAAACACAAATTGTATTAGGCAGCGCTATGATGGTTCTGCGCCATTGATCAAGATCATACACCAGGCAGACCAATTGACACAATGCATATAACAGCACCTAGTAGGCTCTAAAATAGTAGACAGATGGAAAGTTATGACAGAGACTCACTTCTTCTCGTCAGCAACTTCCTCGACTTTCACAACAGCCTCTTCAGCACCTCTCTTCTCCGCGTTGTAGTCCAAGTATGCCTGTCTGAGCTTCTCCTCCTTCTCCAGTCTCTCCAAGTCCATAACCTTGTGCAAGTTACGGAACCTCCACAAGAACCACACAGCGGACAAAGCACCTGCAACACAGAAGGCAACAAATGGCCAAATCAACTGTGGATCAATAAGTGCACTGACACAAGCCTGGGAAATAGCAGCAGACAGGGATTGAGTGAAGAGGAACAAGGCCATGACAAGACCCTTCATGTGGTCTGGAGCACGAGTGTATGCAATCTCATAGGCGGCAGTGTTGGCAAAACACTCAGAGGCAGCTTGCAACACGTAAAGAACACACTCGACCCAAACAGTGATTGGAGAGACACCGGTTCCCTCTGTACAGTCAGTAGCGTAGTATCCACATGGTGAGGTCTCGTAAACCTGCCATTGGATGATGGCACCAGCCATTTGCGAGAAGGCGGCAAGCATGAAACCAAAGAAGATACGGTACACTGGCTTGAAATCAATCTTCCACTTTCTCAAGAGTGGGTACACACCGTAATCCAAGATTGGAATCAACACAATAATTGTAAGTGGGTTGAAGTTATCAATCAAATCGTTTGGAACACCGTTGGTGGTCATAGATGCAGCTTGAGAGTTTTGGATACCACCAATACCACCGTCATTAATGTTGTAGATGACAAAGAAGAGGAAAACTTTAGAAGCCTCCACGGTAACACGGACATCATCAACGAACTGGTCAGACCAAGAGAGTTTCTTCTTTCCCTTTTTGTTCAATGTGTCAAGACTTTCAACCTCACCACGGGCAACGATGTTTGTAGGCTTTGGATACTCCCAGAAAGTGGAACCAGACTTGGTGATCTTCTTTGTAGCCTTACCCTTGATAGAGTACCACAAAACTTTGGCAGCCTCCTCGATGATGGACAGTCCATTTGGAACCTCCTTCTTCAATCTTGGAGCCAAGATGAGCAAGACTGGAATCATGAGGAAGTAGATGATACCTGGAATCAAGTAAGCCAACCAGAATCCAATTCTCTTAGCACAGTAAGAAGTGGCAAGGGACAAAAAGGCACCAACGTTGATAGACCAGTAGAACACCAATGTCATTCTCTCAAGAGTAGCCTCCTTAACAACAATCACTCTTGTACCATCCTCTCTAGTCTCAACGACATCTCTCTTATGTGGGTACTGATCATAAAGCAATGGCAACAAGTTTGGCTTAATCATACCAGTTCCAATAGCTAAAGTCAAAATAGCAATAATAGTAGGTGCCAATGCCTTACCGCCAGAGATAACACTTGGAATAGCAGCAACGATCAGGATGATATGAGAAATAGCACCTACCCAAACACCAATCCAAATGGTCTTAACACGTCCCCATCTCTTATCAGAGATGTATCCACCCCATAAGGGGGTCAAATAAGCCAAAAAGGTCAAGAGCAAAGTAAATGCAGAAGCAACTTGAAGCCCCAAGCCAAGGGCACCAGCATTCTGTTGAGTACCAGATGGTGGGGCACCAGCACCATTACCACCTTTTGGAAGTGGCAACTGGATGAAGTTGTTCAATCTGTTCTTCACACCATAGTATGAGGCTCTCTCTGCAAACTCAATCAAACAGATCAAATAAGTGGCGTATGGAGCATGTCCAATCACACGTGGAAGCGTTTGATACTCTTCCTCTGTAGGTTCTGGGAACTCCTCGTTGTACTGCTCCATCTCATCAAATTGATGTGCAACATCCTCAGAGGAGGCCTTGGACCCGGACTCTGAGTCTGTGGATGATCTGGTGGATGCCAGTCTTCTCTTGAGTGCGTCTGTGATACCCATGTCTACTGTGTACCTCTTGTATGGATTTGAAGAAGAGAGAGGGCTTGGTTTGTGTAGCTCTACGCCGTCTAAGTGGGAGGAGAGGAGAAGGGGGGCCATGTGCTTCTTATATGTTCTCGTGTGGCACCAAGTGGAGATACCAAAGAGGAGAGATGTCCATGGTAGATTGCATTGAAAGGCGTCAATTTACTGAGAAACCCCACCCGATAACGACTTTCTGGGCAAAAAAGGTATGTTTGTGGTGTGTGGTGTCTAAAGTGTGGTGGTGTATAGCTGATCTCTCTTTAGCCAAGAAATCTGCAATTTGGAACTTGTTGCACCATGATGTGCCGGGACATCTTTAGCTTTTTGGCGGGACATACTGATTGGCAGAAAGAGTAACAATCGGTGGTTTTTAATTGATATAAAGAGGGTAGTTTGAGTGTTGATAATTATTTTCAGGGGTGGTTCCCCATAATTTGGAGACGCCGATGCGTATTGTTTACACTGCGGTTGGACCCTTACATATGGAGAGTCCAAGGTCTAGCGAGGTTGAGGCCTGAGATTCCCGGAAACCTTCCAAAACTCCACACTTTTGAGTCTCTACAGTTTGTACCACAGATTTCAAACACCGAGACAGATGTGGTGGACTGTGAGGCGTTTTCCTACCCCTCGTCGACTGGCCAGGTTTCTGATGGACCGTTGTGGTGGTGGTGGTGGTGGTGGTGCCGCACTGTCCGCTGGACTTGTGGAGGCCCAAGAGCTGGAGAGGGAGCCATAGTTTGGTGTGGAGCATCAACACTCATCAACCGGGCCCCACATATACGTAGGCGAACCCTGTGGGTGCTACACATTCTCATGGTTGATCTGTCAGCATTTACACATGGGCCCAGAGCGGGTTGTTGGTTGGTGGTTCGACGTTGTAGCTGGTGGTTCGGCATATCGCTATCGCACGAGGCATCTTCCAGGCCTTGGCTAGACTCCTACAACGACAACCAGCACCAACAACCGGTACTCGCTACATACCTAGACGTTGGACAGCACCGTTGAATTGTTGTCCATCCGATCAACGTCCATACACATAATGTAGCGGACATCAGCTATCGAGACGTCATGTGCCCACCGTAAACCCACAACGCCCACGCACCTCCCGCCCAAAGAGGAAGGTTGTGCTAATCATCAATGCCCGCGGGGCCCGTGGTGTGCAGATTTGTCCTGGAGTCCTCCAACGGCGCTGCATGTCCCCTGAAGGACCTGAACCAAAGTCCCCAAGTCCCCGAGCCCCCAGAGCTCGCCAGCTTGAGCTCGTGGGTTTGTGTGGGCTTCATCTTTTCAAGGCTTTTCTAGGTTCTAGGGGCTTCATGGTGGGGAGGCCTGGTGGGTGTTCTGATTGGACGGCACGGGAAACTGTGGCGCCTTCCCTTTCCTACACGCATCTGAGCGGTCTTGCCCGTAACGCTCCCCCCAACGCTTCCATCGACCCGTTCACTCGCACGGACAACGCCCTGGAGCCCTGGAGCCCTGGCAGGATTGTGTGTGTCCTTCGTTAACCGAGATTTCAGGCCCCTTCCCTTCCCCTCTCTCAAAGTTGTGCCCATGGGTTCATCCCTGGCCCAGCCTCTCTCCACAACGCTGTAAACGCTAGAAGCACATGGAGGGAAGATCCACGGCCGTTGCAGAACAGAAGCATGCCAACAGAACAGCTTGGTTTTTAGGCCTAACAGAGCGTATATAGAGCAACTTTCAAAGCGAAGAACAGGTTCCAGGACTTAAGCGCTCCAAACGAAGACGCCCACTGCTGCCAACGCTCGTGGAATCCTGTCTTGGTTGGCTCGGTGACAGGACAAATTTTTTAGGCGCTTCCCCTACTTTGGGGGGTCGGACCCGCGTGGCACAATTAGTTCTCGGTGACGTACGCTGGTGTAGGGCCCCCGTACTTTTGGCACTTGTCTACCAGTCTACCAGAGCTTTAGTATCTCCACAAAACCCGTTCCTATCTACTATCAGCTGGGCACGGGGTATCAAGCACGATAGTAATACTGCTAGCACCACCAGTCGTACGAGACTCTCTTGGGACTTGGCTCAAATACAGCCCTTTGTCTCTACTGGACTCGGGAATCCGGATGCCCCCCATGCTGCCCCATGCTACCCCTTGGCATGGCTGATCGGGCAGGTCTCGAGTCAAGGAGTAATATAATCGGGATCCTTATGGAACTGCTGTTGATTGTGTCGTAGACGTATACAGTCTGATATACGAGCCAGTTTTTCCAGATTTAGAGAGCTGAAGCGAGCATCAGCCACCGGTGATTGGTATCATAGTGGAGAGACCGTGTGCTGGCTTGCAAAGAGCTTATCTGCGAGATTTTGCGGGGCCATCCAGATGGTATGTGTATCATCCGTTTGTAGTGATCTTCATCTCCTTGGCCAATTCCTTGGTCATGTTGCATCTTTCAAACATACGTTCCATGAAGTTATTCTCTCTGTTGTTGTTCCACAGATGGTACAAGTTTCATTGATCTTCAACAAGTAGTCATAATGGCCCAAGTTGAACTTGTGAATATACTCCATTGACCCTTCTTCTTCATGTTCAGTCTGTTGTATCATCTTCCAAAACTTTCTGGCCTGGCCCTCATCTGTTACCTCAGTGGCATATGATGGTTTCCTTATCAATGGCTCTCATCTTCATCTTCCTGGAGATGCTATTCATAGAGTTGTGGTTGACCTGTTT